>MU709271.1:7429-28990 GCA_026770625.1 Nicotiana glauca
GAGCGACCGTGCTAGAACCACGGAACTCGGGAATGCCTAACACCTTCTCCCCGGTTAATAGAATTCCTTATCCGGATTTCTGGTGCGCAGACTGTTAAATAGAGTCAATTTTTTCCTCGATTCGGGATTCAAACCGGTGACTTGGGACACCATAAATCTCTCAAGTGGCGACTGTGAATTAAATAAATAAATTCCGTTTCGATTGTCCTTTAATTGGAAAAACTCCCTTCTACCACGCCCTTCGCGGGGTGCAGTAGCGCCAAAAGGAGGTGTGACAGATGGCACTATTGATAAATTTAAGGCAAGACTTGTTGTCAAAAGGTATAGACAATGAGAAGGTCTTGAATACTTTGATACATATTCTTCAGTGACGAGAATTACGTCCATACGAACGCTAATAGATTTAGCTGCAGTTTATGGTCTTGAAATTCATCAAATGGACGTAAAGACAGCCTTCTTAAATGGAGATTTGGAGGAAAAAATCTACATGGAATAACCTGAAGGGTTTGTGGTTCCAGGTAAAGAAAAGAAGGTATGTAGACTTGTTAAGTCCCTCTACGGACTAAAACAAGCACCCAAATAATGGCATGCGAAATTTGACCAAACAATGTTGTCAAATGGTTTTAAGATAAACGAATGTGATAAATGTGTGTTCATTAAAAATGTTCCAAATCACATAGTCATTGTTTGCCTATATGTGGATGATATGCTGATAATGAGTAATGACATTGTAAGCATAAATGCTACTAAGCGTATGCTAACTAGCAAGTTTGATATGAAAGACTTGGGAGTTGCGGATCTAATTCTAGGGATTAAGATCCAAAAGACTTCTCAAGGTCTAGCATTGTTACAATCTCATTATATTAATGATAACTATGATTTTAATACGTTTTATGCCCATACTTGCCTATGCTTTATGTATTAATTGCCATAAAATAGTCCCAAAATGCTTACAAGTTGCGCTTGATTGCAGGTTTGAGCGACAAGATAACAAATGTCAAAAATTGGCTCAAAACGGAGTGAAACCTGCAAAGTGTCAAAGACTAAGTGAAGTGGGGACAAGAGGACCTAGCGCGGACCGCACTGTTTTGGTGCGCGGCTGCGCTAGGAGATTCGGAGAATACATAATTCAAGGGGATCATGCACGGTCCGCGCCCTTTGTCATGCAGTCTGCAATTGTGAAGATTCAGAGACTTGAAATTCAAGGCAAGACCCCACGCGACCGCGATTCAAATTAGTGCGGTCTGCGTGGGTGAGATACAGAGAGATGTCAATTTGCCCGAATTCTTCCACGCGGCTGCGCTCCATTTATGCGCGGTCCGCACCCATCAGTCAGCGCGGCCGTGCTACCTTCTTGCGCGGTCCGCGCCCCCAACTTCAGATAAGGGAAATTTCAAGATCAAGAGCCTACGCGGCCGCGCTACATTTATGCGCGGTCTGCGCTGACCCCGCAGGGGTATTTTTTTCCAGTTTTTTCAGCCCAGTGTAAATAGAATATTTTATCATTTTTAGGTCAAGTTTTGTACACCTGATAGCTGCTGCGCTTGTGAGACATTTGTATTAGCCTATTTTGGGCATTTTGAGCTTATTTCATCATAGATTATTGTAATTTAACATTAGCAATTAATTAATATTGTTGTTTCATCTTTTATTTCTTCAGTTTTCTCTAATTATGTCTAGTTAAACCCATTAGCTAGGATTGTGACTCAACCCTAGTGTGGGTAATTGATGGGTGATGCTTATTAAAGATAGATTGATATTGGGTGTTTGTTATTTGGGTTAATTTTATGGTTTAACTAAGGATTGGTGGTTTCAAACAATGATTCTAGCTTAGTGGGTCTTGACACTTCCTGAGAAAGAGAGTCTATGACCCTAAAATTGACCCAACTAAGGAATTGGGATGGACCCATGAGAAACGGTAGTCCCAATTAACGGGTTAAACCTCGAGAGAATAATCACCCTACTTGAACCCTAGTTGCTTGGTCTAATTGGCCTACCCAATTGCTCTCGAGAGAGTCAATTGGGCAAAATCGCTCTCTTTACCGAGAGGTATGAGAATGGGTACAATTGTGCAACGGTTATAACATTGATCCCAAATATGTTAATCTATTGTTAGTAGTTTCTACCCGTTAGTTAACCACCTAGGTGATGCCATGACCCTGGTGCCTTTCTCTATATTAATTACATCTTAGCAAATATTTCTCTTAGCATAATTTAGTCTTATTCTTAGTTGATAATAGTAGCGATAACAAGAAAATACAAAAATGTTAGAAGTACAATTAGAAGCACAAACACATTCTTAGTCTATATAAATACACAACTCCATTCCAAGTTCCCTGTGGAAAATCGACCCCGATACCACTATTCGGGTAAAAGTCTTAGTGTTCCCTCTTCCTACCGTTGTGTAAGGTTGAGTTTGCTGCGATCACTTTTTGGCATCGTTGCCGGGGTGCTTACGGTGTTGACTATTTGCGTAGCTAGTTTTGTGTTTTGCTTCTCTTTCCTTCTTTTTACTAACGTTATTTGTGTCGATCCATCAGGTACACATGGCTCTAAACGGAAATGTCCCTCTTGAAAATGTGGTCGCGGGGGAGGAGGTTGGCGATGTTGAGCAAGATGAGCCTCCCGGTACCTCAAGTACCATGGAGAGGTAGAAATTCCAATGCAAATCCAAATGATCAAATCCCAGACCCTCCTCTGCCTCCACCAAGAGTAGCTCCAAGGGTCCTTCCGAACCGGAGTTATGCAAGTGCCATAGTCCCTCCCCGAATCCGGGCGGGAAATTTTCAAATCACCAATGTCATGTTGACGCTTCTCGAGCAAAGAGTATATTTTACGGGCGCCCCCGACCAAAATGCATACAAGCACTTGAAGGGGTTCGTAGATATTTGCTAGGGGAGTAAACAAACCAATGTGTCAGCGGATGCTTTGAGATTGAGGCTTTTCCCATTCTCTCTTCGGGGTAAAGCATTGGATTGGTTAGAAATGCTTCCAAATCATTCCATTACAACGTGGGATGAATTGGCGGACAAGTTCATTGCCAAGTTCTTTTCTCCAAGTCACATGGCGGCACTCCGTGATGAGATTTTTGCTTTCAAACAACAGCCAACGGAACCTTTGCATGAAATATGGGAGAGATTTAGAACTATGGTCAAAGAGTGTCCAAATAATGATATGAATGATGTGATGATTCAACAAACGTTCTATAGGGGCATCAACACAACTAACCATTGTATTGTGACCAATTGGCGGGTGGAAATTTTATGAAGCTCCCGTACAATGAAGCTTGTGATGTGTTAGATGAAATGGCCGATACTTCTTCGGCGTGGCAAAGCCGGGCAAACGTTCCTCAAGATGATCCTAATGTCATACATTTGCATAAGGAGTTGCATGATCACGGCCAAGCCATTTCCGATCTTACAACAACAATTAACCAATTGGCGAAGGCGCAATTGCAACAAGTTCAATACCCGCGCCAAGTCAATGCCATGGAAGGAGTGAATATGATGAAAAGAAGGCAAATAGGGCAACAACCTCAAGGAAATTGTGACAACTATTATGATAGTGGTGGTTATTCAAATGAGTGCTACGATGAGCAAAGTTAGGATTGTCAATATGTCAACAACTACCAAGGAAATAGAGGAAACCAAGGCAATCAACAATGGCGATCCCAAGGGAATTGGGGCAATCAACAAGGAGGTAGAAATTGGAATAACAATAATCAACAACAAAGTGATGGAAATTGGAATGGGAATAACCAAAACAACAATTGGGGGAATCAAGGTAACAATGGTGGAAATTGGAACAGAAACAACAACCACAATTGGAGCAACAACAATAGTCAAGGTAGATGGAACAACAATGGTGGTCAAGGTAATCGAGGGCAAGGCTTTCAAAGGCCTGTGATGTTTCAACAACCGAACAACCGCCACCGTTTCAATCTCAAGGGTCTAGTTTTTCAGGAAATGAATTTGGGAGAATTGAGGTTATGTTTGAACAAATGATAAAGAAGAACCAAGACTCCGATGCGCAATTGGCTTCACATAACACTTCCATCCGTAACTTGGAGATGCAACTTGGTCAAATTTCCCAATCTTTAAATACTCGCCCAAAGGGTTCTCTACCAAGTGATACGGTAGTAAACCCTAAGGGTGGGCACAAAAACCATGTGATGGCGGTAACCAAGCGAAGCGGAAGAGGCGGTGATGTGAATGCCTCAAGAGAGAATCAAGTCATGGTTGATGAAGATGATTTGCATGATGATGATATGCCTTTTGGGGTTGAAGATGTAGTGGAACCAAGTGTGAGAGATGATGTGCAGATTGACATTCATGAGCTTGAGGAGGATACACAAGAGGCCGTGAACCCGTCTAGGGAACACGTGATAGATATGCCCGAGCTGGTGGTGCTCAAAGCCAAGGCACCCTTGCCTAGGCCTCCTCCGCCCTATCCTCAACGGTTGGCCAAGCAAAAGGGTGACAACCAATTTAAGAAATTCATTGAGATGATGAAGAGTTTGACTATCAATGTGCCTTTGGTGGAGGCACTCGAGCAAATGCCGGGGTATGCAAAATTCATGAAGGATTTGGTTACAAAAAAGAGATCAATGGAGTGTGAGACAATCAAGATGACCCATCAAGTGAGCGCAATTGTACACTCCATGGATCCAAAACTTGAGGACCCCGGTGCATTCACTATCCTATGTACCATTGGAAGCGCCGACTTTGCAAAAGCCCTTTGTGACTTGGGGGCGAGTATCAACTTAATGCCATATTCGGTCTTCAAGACTTTGGAAATCAGACAACCTCGCCCGACTTCAATGAGGTTCCAAATGGAGGATAGGTCGATGAAGCGACCTTTGGGCATAATCTATGATGTCCTTGTTCGTGTTGATAAATTCATCTTGCCGGCCGACTTCGTGATACTATATTGTGAGGTAGACTTTGAAGTCCCAACTATCCTTGGAAGACCTTTCCTAGCTACGGGGAAGGCTTTGGTCGATGTCGAGGCGGGAGATTTGACCTTCCGTGTTGGTGATGAAAAGGTGGTGTTCCATGTGTGCAAGTTTATGAGGCAACCAAATAGCACCGAGGTATGCTCGTTTGTTGACATTGTCACGGCGGTGATAGTGTATGACACAAGCGCAATGATTAATGTTGAAGATCCACTTGAAGCGGTGCTTTTGAACATGGAGGCTAATGATGATTCCGGGAGAATTGAATGTGTAAATGCTTTGCATGTATGGGATCGTACTCTTATGAGCCTAGGAAGTTATCATTGGACCTTGAGAATCTCAAAACTCCCCCAACCAAGCCATCTATTGAGGAGCCGCCGGTGTTGGAGTTGAAACCACTTCCTCCTCACCTCAGGTATGAATACTTGGGTCCTAATTTCACTTTGCCTATTATTCTTTCGTCTTGCTTAACTAGCATGCAGGTTGATGCCACTTTGGTGGTTCTACAAAAGCACAAGCGGGCGATTGGATGGATATTGGCGGATATTTGGGGTATAAACCCCGCTTTTTGCATGCACAAGATCATTTTGGAGGAGGATGCAAGGCCGTCTCTTGAACATCAAATAAGACTAAATAAAGCTATGTAAGAGGTGGTAAAGAAAGAGGTTATCAATTGGTTGGACGCCGGTGTGGTCTACCCAATCTCGGATAGTTCATGGACCTCTCCGGTCCAATGTGTGCCAAAGAAGGGTGGAATGACGGTCGTAACTAATGCCAACAATGAGTTGATTCCTACCCGGACGATCACGGGTTGGAGAGTGTGTATGGATTATAGAAAGCTCAACAAGGTCACGAGAAAAGATCATTTCCCTCTACCATTCTTGGACCAAATGCTCGATCGTTTAGCGGGCTGGGCTTATTATTGTTTCCTTGATGGCTACTCGGGGTACAATCAAATTCTTATTGCCCCGGAGGACTAGGAGAAGACAACCTTTACATGTCCATATGGCACATTCGCTTTCTCAAGAATGCCATTTGGACTTTGTAATGCCCCGGCGACCTTCCAAAGATGTATGATGGCAATCTTCACCGACATGGTTGAGGATATTTTGGAGGTCTTCATTGACTATTTTAGCGTGGTGGGGGACTCATTTGAAGAATGCCTAGTGAACTTAGATAAGGTGCTAAAAAGATGTGAGGAAACCAATCTTGTACTCAACTGGGAGAAATGTCACTTCATGGTGCAAGGGGGTATTGTGTTGGGTCACAAAATCTCAAAACAGGGAATTGAAATCGATAAGGCAAAAATTGAGGTGATCTCCAGGCTCCCTCCCCCTACTTCTGTCAAAGGGGTGAGGAGTTTTTTGGGTCACGCTGGGTTCTACCGGCGATTCATTAAAGACTTTTCAAAAGTTGTGACCCCGCTTTGTAAATTGTTGGAAAAGGATGTCAAGTTCGTCTTTGATGAGATGTGTATGGAGTCCTTTGAGTTATTGAAACACAAGTTGACCGCAACTCCCATCATCACCGCACCTAATTGGGAATTGCCTATTAAACTTATGTGTGATGCGAGTGATGTAGCAGTAGGTGCAGTACTTGGCCAAAGAATCAACAAAATGTTCCATCCTGTGTATTATGCTAGCAAAACGATGAATGAGGCCCAAAGAAACTACACAGTGACGGAAAAGGAGCTCTTGGCTATTGTGTGTGCGATGAAGAAATTTCGCCCTTAACTTATGGGGGCGAAGGTGATCATACACACGGACCATGCAGCCCTCCGGTATTTGATGAAGAAAAAAGATTCGAAAGCAAGGTTGATGAGATGGGTGCTACTCCTTCAGGAATTTGATTTAGAGATTGTGGATAGGAAGGGAAGCGAGAATCAAGTCGCGGACCATTTGTCCCGGCTAGAGGAAGAGGGGAGACCGAGCAATGGTGTTGAGATAAATGATACTTTCCCTGATGAGTAGCTTCTTTCCATTTCTATGGGTGACATACCTTGGTTTGCGTACATCGCCAACTTCATAGTGAACGGCAATGTCCCGTGTGAGCTCTCTTCCAACCAAAGGAAGAAACTCAAGCGGGATAGCTTTGATTTTTATTGGGATGAGTCGTATTTGTTTAAAATTTGTACGGACGGGGTGATAAGATGATGTGTGCCGGAAAGTGAGCAAATAAACATATTGGAGGCTTGCCACTCTTCTCCTTATGGTGGTCATCATGGGGGAGTGAGGACGGCGTAAAAGGCTTTGAGTTGCGGCTTCTATTGGCCGACTTTGTTTCAAGATGCTAGCGACTTGGTGAAGAGATGTGATGCATGCCAAAGAGCCAGCGGGATTTCAAAAAGGGATGAGATACCTCTCCATACAATTCTCGAGGTGGATATTTTTTATATTTTTGGTTTCATGGGCCCGTTTGTGAGCTCTTGTGGGAACACGTATATTCTCGTAGCGATGGACTATGTGTCAAAGTGGGTTGAAGCCGTGGCTCTTCCCAACAATGAAGCCCGGAGTGTCATGGCATTTTTGAAAAGGAATATCTTCACTAGGTTTGGAACCCCTCGTGTTATCATTAGTGATGGGGGTCCCATTTTTTCAACAAGGCTTTTGACACATTGCTCGCTAAATATGGAGTTAACCACAAAGTGAACACCCCCTATCATCCACAATCAAGCGGTCAAGTGGAGGTTGGGAAATAAAGAGTATGTTGTCCAAAACGGTGAATGCTAACAGGACCGATTGGTCGAAGAAGTTGGATGACGCTCTTTGGGCTTATTGGAGGGCTTACAAGACTCCGATTGGTATGTCTCCATATCGGTAGGTGTTTGGTAAGGCTTGCCATCTCCCAGTGGAACTAGAACACAAGGCTATATGGGCATTGAGAAAATTGAACTTGGAATAGGATGTTGCGGCCAACCTCCGAGTGGAGCAATTGAATGAACATGATGAGTTTAGATTTCATGCTTACTCCAGCTCGTCCTTGTATAAGGACAAGATGAAGTACCTTCACGATAATTATGCTCGGGGGTAAAGAATTCAAGGTGGGTGACATGGTTCTTCTCTTCAATTCCCGGTTAAGGTTATTTCCGGGGAAGCTCAAATCTAAATGGAGTGGTCCTTTTGAAGTGGTCTTTGTAACTTCTTTTGGTGCTCTTTATCTTAAAAAGAAGAATGGTGAAGTGTTACGGGTCAATGGGCATCGTGTCAAGCACTATTCGGGAAAGATTGATGACAGCCACGTGGTGGCACTCATTCATTTGAAGTGATATGATGGTAACATGTGTCGTGCCGCGACGTTAAATCAGGCGCTTCTTGGGAGGAAACCCATGTCTTTTTCTTTTTCTTTGATTTTCTTTGTAGACTAGGATTTTTGAGCTCATGGTTTGTGAGATGTTGCAGGGATATGGTTGAACCAGTGCAGGACAAAAGCAAAAAAATGTCAGGTCTCTGAAGTTTGCCTACGTGGCCGCGCACCAAAACAGTGCGGTCTGCGTAGGCTGGTGCAATGGGTGTTAAGTCTCTGAAGTTGCCAGCGCGACCGCATAGCATTTTTGTGCGGTCCGCGCTGGGAAAGGCAAAAATCCATACTCTCTGAAGTTTCCCACGCGGCCGCGCAACAAAACAGTGCGGTCCGCGTGGGGGATCCCAGTTCAACAAGAAGGAAAGAAATCCAGTGCGGTCCGCGTCCATTTCTGTGCGGCCGCGCTGGTAGGTAGGTGAAGGGTCCCACAAGTTTTCTATAAATAGAGACCTTAGGATTCATTTTACACTTTTCGCACTTTGACTGCCTGAGCTTAATTTTTCACTATTCATCGAGACCCTTGTTTCAAGTAGCGAATTTTCACAATCCCTGGTAACATTCCTTGCTAATTTCATACATAGTTTTAATTTTTGATTATTTTGCTTGCTTCCCAGTAGTATAACTTCTTGTTTCTTCTCATTCTTCTTAGGTTTAATTATTAGGTTAGATTTTGTGTGTTAATTGTGAACAATGGGCATGAATTCAAATGTGATTAATTGAGTAGGGACAACTAGGAACCATAATTTGATTAAAAATGGACTCACAAGAAAAATACCTAACTCAGTTAAGTTTCTAAGCCCTGCGCGGCTGTGCGGCTTTTTTGCGCGGTCTGTGCCTCCAGTTTTATGCGGTCTGCGCTACCCCAGTGCGACCGCGTGAATCTTTTGCATGGTCCGCGCCACTTATTCTGCTGCACTGTTTTTAACTCCTGAACTCAACTGTGTCATCTAATTCACTGCGTGTGCTTAAACTAACAATGTTAGACTTGTATTCTTTGCAGATCATGGTTAAGAAAAGAGGAGGAAAAGAACAACAACAACTCGGGAGGGGTGGTTCCTCCCGAGGGGGCAAAGGAAAGCGGATTGTTAAACTCACTCATCAGGTCCGGGAGAACATTAAAAAGACCTGTAAGCTGATACGGGAAGCTGATAGAGCTGCATCCCACTCTTCGGGGAGTGAGTATGCACCATCCCGGAGCATCACCTCAGAATCTGATCCTACTCACATGTCTATCCCGCTCCAATTACATGACTCCCCTTCACCAAAGGCCGGTCAGCGTTGTTTTGGACTCGTCTGATGAGTCCGTAGCTAGAAGTAAAGAGCAATAATCCACCTCCCCCACAGCTTCATTATCTGGGGAGAGTGGAGGATATAGTGAGGGGGGTGAGCCCCAAGTCGGGGGAGTTGATAGAACAAGAAAGCTGGAAGCTTGGAAAGAAAGATTTGTGAGTGAGATTGCATTTCATAAGTTTAGAGAGTGGTGGTCCGTTAGGAAGTTGATCCCGGAAAGGCAATTCAGTTCCGTACTAGAGATGGTTGGGGTTTCTTCAAGGAGAGGTATATTGATTCCAATGAGCATATGGTGAAAGAGTTCTATTGTAATGTGTCTCATGTGGTTAAGGACACAAAGGCGACACAAGTGCGGGACAAGATGGTGTTGTTTGATAGGAAATCATTGAATGAATATTTGGGGTTCAAAGAGGAAGATGAATTCGAATACTTGGCAAAGCTCGCAATGGGTAAAGAGGTGCGTCCTTGGTTGGCCGAGTACTTGGCAACCTCGGGCACTATTTAAATGGCTGAAGGCAGGGGAGAGGATTCTGCGAAACACTTTCAGTTTTGAAGCCAAAGGTTGGTTGACATTCGTTTGTAGCAGACTTGATCCCTCCACACATGATCACTCATTTCCTTTGGCCCGGGATGTACTTGTGGCATCTATCATGGCCGGGCTTCCTCTCAATGTGGGCAACATCATCTCAAGGGTGATCTCTGCGGTCGGACAGGAGACCAACACCAACTACCCCTTCCCGAACACTCTGTCCCTATATTTTAGAGATTTGGAGGTGAAGAAAAAGCGGTTTGATGTCAAGGCAAAGCCGGTGGCCCCCTATTCTTGGTATAGCCAGTTGGGTTCTAACAACCCAAAGTCCAAAAAGTATCAGCCACCCACCTCTACCCTAACTGGCCAGTCTGAGGAGCCAGTTGTGATCGAGCTTTCTACTGAGCCATCCACCATCCCTGCTAGTACTACCGGTGAGACATTTCCCCCGAGTCCTTCTTCGATAGCTGGTCCTTCTACTTCAGCTGACCCGGCAGTCTCTTCTTCAAAGACTCACCGGTTCACTGCCCACCGGCTCTGTCAATTTTTGGCCAGTTTGAACAACTCGATGTCAGCTGCGACATCCAATTTGTCCAACTTGGCTACTACAGTTGAGGCACAGTCAGCACCAGCCACAGTCCAGATTCCTCTTTCCATTGAGGAGACATTGAAGAAGCTCCTGGCCAATCAGGAGAAGATTTTGGAGACCCAGGCTGACTTGACTACAGCGGTAGCCTCCCATGGCACGGCTTTGAAGGAGCTTGCCAAAGAACATAAAAAGATGAGAAAGTCAAGGGCATCTCGGGAGTCGGTAAGGAAGTTGCGAGTAGATATGGACAAGCTTTTGCAGACCAGATGCCATTAGACTTGCTATTGGGGGGTCCAGCTCTAGATCCAGCAGCAGCTCATCCACATCAGGAGGAGGAGCATAGGCACCCAAGGAAGAAGAGGAAGCTTCCTAGCACTGCGGGTGTTGTGATAGAGGTGGCACAGGTTCAGGAGGGTACCTCCAGTGCTCCAGCAGATGTTCAGCCGGTCCATGACCCAGCCCCTGTCCCAGTACCAGAGCAACAACAGGTAAGAGACCAGTCTGAGGTCCCTGCCACTACAGAGGATGAGGGGACCATTGATCAGCCCATGCAGACGGATCAGGCTTGAGGAGCCATTCTATATCCTTTCTCTCTATTTTTTTGTGCTTATTTTGGTAGTTGGCATTGGGGACAATGCCAGCTTTTATTCGTGAGGGTGCGCCCTACTATTTTGATTCTGATACATTTGGATGACTGTACATATTTAGTTGATTTCTAGTTTATGTTTTTGGATTTGATAGTTGGCCTGTATATAACTTTTGATTTTGGCTATTTCTCTACTTTTATGTATATATTCATCCCCGTTGTATATTCTACTCCCCTTTTGTACATATTCATTTGGTTTTTCTATTTTCGTTAAAATTTTTTGTTTTTATCTTAGTAGTGAGGCTCGTAACCTTTTGTTTTGGTTTTGGCATTTTCAATAAGCCCTTGGTTTTCTTAATGTCACGGTTCTTTCCAAGGGTAAAGTGTGTGCGAACCGGGTGGCTCTTCCCAATGATAGATGGCGTGACAACCTTCTTAAGGGTTTGAGCCCGTGTTTGATTTTTCTTCTTTTGATTTTCAATATTTCGTAGTTAAGGGGACCTTAGGCAAGCTTCACTTGGGCCTAACACACTTGCCTTTGATCCCATGGTCAAAGACATAATGTTGTGTTTAGGGTGGTGAAAGTTGTGGCCTTGAGACTCTTGTGTTGACCAAACAATCATCATATGGTCGTGTGGGGCCATTGTGCACTTGAATCGTAACTAAGGTCGTTGTGGGCCCTCGAGTCGATGTCTTTAGCAACCCTTGAGTGTGTGTAGTGAGAATTCTAATTGTGAGTCTAAGTTCCGAGCCGATGATCTAGAACTTGCCCCGAGTGTTTGTTGAGGCGAAATCCTAGGTGAAATTCGGCTTAAGAAGTGAATATAGGCTCTCTTTGATCCAAAATGCTAAGATTGAACAATTCCATGACCTACCAATGAAATGATCCTTAGTTAACCCCTTTGAGCCTTAAACCTTCTTCTTTCAAGAACCAAAACTACAAGCCTATACCCGTTCTTAATGATACCCTCTCTTGGCACCCTAATCTTCCCTTGAGTAGATGGAAAATGTCTAAGTTTGGGGGGTGGGGGGGAGACAAGAAAGGAAACAATGTGGTAAAAGGTACAAAAGAAAAAGAAAAGAAAGGCAATGAAAAAGGAAGAAAAGACAAGACAAAGAAAAAGACCAAATTGAATAAGGTCAAGAGGGGGATTCAAAGAAAACAAAAGTGAAAAAGGTTGTGAAAAAGTAGAAAAAGGAGAAATGTGTTGAATTGCATAAGAAATAGTGACAGTGTGTCTCTCTAACCCCTTGAAAAAGAAGTGAATACTCAAATGAGTCAAGAAAGTGTGCCAAAATGAATCAAAAGAAGTGTTTGAGGGAAGATTGAATCCACTTGAACAAAACATATCCTACCCTTACCCAAAAGCCTTTACAATGACTCCACAAAAGCCCTATATGATCTTGAGTTGAACGGAACCTACATTAGTGGATACTTACATAAGGGGCAAGCATATAGTACCTAGAGCTAGACTTGTGACCTTCTTTGTGAGATAAATGAGAGAAAAATCCATCAACCTCGATTTGTGTGTCATAGCTCTAAAAGGTGAGGTTCGCTTAGGGAAAGTTGAGGATGTGTGAGTTTGGGTTCCACAATGACCAGGGTATTTGGGAAAAGCTCCTTGATGAAATGAGTCAACCCTTGATGCTCTTTTGTCGCACTTGATCCACAGTTTTCAAAAGCCTAAAATGTGTTAATGATGCATTCATATTGAGGGCAATTGTTAGTTCCAATTGATGCTTGTTGAGGTTACTTTAGGATAAGCTGGAATTACTTGGATGTTTCCCTTTGAGGGGTGGGTCTTATTTTATTTGCTTGAGGACAAGCAAAGGTTTAAGTTTGGGGGAGTTGATAACTGTGATTTTAACACGTTTTATGCTCATACTTGCCTGTGCTTTGTGTATTGATTTCCATAAATAGTCCCAAAATGCTTATAAGTTGCACTTGATTGCAGGTTTGAGCGGCAAGATGACAAATGTCAAAAATCGGCTCAAAACGGAGCGAAACCTGCCAAGTGTCAAAGACTAAGTGAAGTGGGGACAAGAGTACCTAGCGCGGACCGCACTGTTTTGGTGCGCGTCCGCGCTAGGAGATTCGGAGAGTACATAATTCAAGGGGATCCTGCGCGGTCCGGGCCCTTTGTCACACGGTCCGCACTTGTGAAGATTCAGAGACTTGAAATTCAAGGCAAGACCCCATGCGACCGCACTTCAAATCAGTGCGGTCCGCGTATGTGAGATACAGAGAGATGTCAATTTGCCCAAATTCTTCCATGCGGCCGCGCTCCATTTATGCGCGGTCTGCACCCATCAGCCAGCGCGGTCGCGCTATCTTCTTGCGTGGTCTGCGCCCCCAACTTCAGAGAAGAGAAATTGCAAGATCAAGAGCCTACGCGGCCACGCTACATTTATGCGCAGTCCGCGCTGACCCCGCAGGGGTATTTTTATCCAGTTTTTCCAGCCCAGTATAAATAGAATATTTTACCATTTTTAGGTCAAGTTTTGTACACCTGATAGCTGCTGCGCTCGTGAGACATTTGTATTAGCCTATTTTGGGCATTTTGAGCTTATTTCATCATATATTATTGTAGTTTAACATTAGCAATTAATTAATATGGTTGTTTCATCTTCTATTTCTTCAGTTTCTTCTCTAATTATGTCTAGCTAAACCCATTAGCTAGGGTTATGGCTCAACCCTAGTGTGGGTAACTGATAGGTGTTGCTTATTAAAGATAGATTGATATTGGGTGTTTATTATTTGGGTTAAATTTATGGTTTAATTAAGGATTGGTGGTTGCAAACATTGATTCTAGCTTAGTGGGTCTTGACCCTTCTTGAGAAAGAGAATCTATGACCCCAAAATTGACCCAACAAGGAATTGGGATGGACCCATGAGAAATGGTAGTCCCAATTAACGGGTTAAACCTCGAGAGAGTAATCACCCTACTTGAACCCTAGTTGCTTGGTCTAATTGGCCTACCCAATTGGTCTCGAGAGAGACAATTGGGCAAAATCGCTCTCTCTACCGAGAGGTGTGAGAGTGGGTACAATTGTGCAACGGTTATAACATTGATCCCAAATATGTCAATCTATTGTTAGTAGTTTCTACCGTTAGTTAACCACCTAGGTGATGCCATGACCCTGGTGCCTTTCTCTATATTAATTACATCTTAGCAAATATTTCTCTTAGTATAATTTAGTCTTATTCTTAGTTGATAATAGTAGTGATAACAAGAAAATCCAAAAATGTTAGAAGTATAATTAGAAGCACAAACACATTCTTAGTCTATACAAATACACAACTCCATTCCAATCTCTCTGTGGAAAATCGACCCCGATACCATTATTCGGGTAAAAGTCTTAGCGCCCGCTCTTCCTATCGTTGTGTAAGGTTGAGTTTGCTGCGGTCAATTAAGACACAATTTGAGAAATTCAAGCACTTGGGCTTTAAAGTTGCAAAGACTACAATTGACGTGAATCTTGCATTAGCAAAGAACAAAGGCCAAAGCATATCACAATTGGATTATGCTCGTATGTTGGGATGCTTAATGTACATCATGAATTGTACACGATCAGATATAGCTTGTGCTATAAGTAAACTAAGTCGATACATGAGCAATCCAGATCAAACTTATTGGATGGCAATGAAACGAGTTTTGGGATATTTAGAATATACCCAAAACTTTGATTTGCACTACAGCAAATCCTGCGGTGATTGAAGGATATTGTGATGCAAATTGGATCACCGGTTCAACTGATTCAAAGTTCACAAGTGGATATGTATTCACTATTGGTGGAGGAGCGGTATCTTGGAAATCATCCATACAAACTTGTATTGCCCGCTCTACAATTGAGGCTGAGTTCATAGCCTTAGATAAAGCCGGTGAAGAAGCTGAATGGCTCTGGAATTTCTTGGAAGACATTCCATTTTGGCCCAAACCGTGGGCACCAATATGCATACATTGCGATAGCCAAGCAACAATTGGAAGGGTTGGGAGCGTTATGTGTAATGGTAAATCTCGCCATATACGACGAAGACATAAAACCGTTATGCAATTACTCTCTAGAGGAATTATCACGATTGACTATGTAAAGTCATGTGATAATGTATCGAATCCGCTTACAAAAGGCCTAACTAGAGAGGTGATTGAGAAATCATCGAGGGGAATGGGACTATGGCCGAGAACAAGTCATTGTGGCGGTAACTCTACCTAGAAGACTGGAGATCCCAAGATCTAGGTTCAAGGAGATCAAATAAAGTCATTAATGACGATTCAACATTGTCAACAAAAATTTTGGTCCATTCTCGTGATGAGACAATGTTTAGTACCAAGGATAAAGCATTAAGGCTTTTTAATGATTTCTAAATTTGATACGTAGTATATCAAATAGTGTATCTAGGGGATGACACGTTTAGGAATCACCTATGTAAGTGTGAAGTGTTAGCCGCTTCAAGGAGAATTCTGCAAGGCTAATTCTCTATGCACTTATGAAACCAGGCGGTGTTCATTGCTTAAACGAACACAACAATGAGAACCAAAGACGGTTAAGGGTTGATTGTGTGACTTATGGTTGTCTAGGTATACACTAAAGTCCGACGGTTCAAAGATATCAAATCTACCAATTGACCGAGTATATCCGACATAAGTTCACTAAGGAAAGTTCAAAGGGAAACCTACTTATCCAGATGCAATTAATCCTTGCTTGCGAATCACATAAGTTTTTCATGCATACTTCCATGATATAGCCATTCCCCATTCATGTGGGGGATTGTTGAGTTTTTGTTTAAGATGAAATAGTCTTAAAATGAGAATGAATGGGAAATGGAGGGAAAATGAAATTTTGAGCAAAATTTTAAGTTCCCCTCTTCTCTTTAATGAGACATTGTCCCTCATTGGTAGAGGATAAGAATGTTGGTGGGTTTATATACAAATTTATTTATTAATAGTGAATATTAACGTGATATAATCCGTATTTTATAACGGACGTATTTCAATCCATGTATAGTACCACCAGCTGCAATAACATCCACTCCAAGTGCTTGATCCATTACAAGCAAGTGCTTGCTCCACAAGCTAGTGCTTGCTCCATAACAAGCTAAGTGCTTGTTCCACCATGGAGGGAGGGCTGATCTCTCTCAATTGATTGCTACAAATAGAGTAGCAGTTGGAGAGAGATACACACCAAAAAAACACCTGAGATACACTTTGTATACACTCAATATACATTCTGTATACACTCGATATACACTAAAAAAACGAATTGCAATCTGATATCCTCTTCAGTAAGAATTCAACATCGGCTATACATTGCATTCCTTCTTCTCAGAATTTCCATTCGACTTCTGAGTTGTCCTCCTTTGTTCTGCATTGTTTTAAACTACAAACAAAGCATCCGTAAGTGTGAATTGCTGCCGAACTTTGTGTTCGCTGAAACACTGGGTTTGAAGTACCGCTACAACAGTGTGTAATTCGTTCTATCTTGGGAGGAAATAATCCATAATCTTGGGTACTAGGAGGGGATTAAATTCCTTAAGGAAACACTGTGAATTCAGTGGGCTCGAATTAATTACTGTCTCGTTTATATTTACGTTTATACGCTAACGTTTTTTATTTTCTAGAATTATTATTTACAAATACATGATAATAACCGAAGGACCAACATTGGTAGCATTTCTAATGTTTCCCTTTGCAAATTTATCTTGAATACTTTATTTTGCTTGAATTTTTTTACTTTCTATTACATTTCTTTGAACCAATTAAGAAATTGTTACTACGTACATTTTTCCTAGGAAATAGCACTCATCTGCAGAATAAATAATAATCTATATATAACAAAAAGAAAGGCAAAATCACATTATTAAGACAAATGGCATAACCACAAAAAGCCAAGTGGCAATATTAAGACAAAATAAACTAACTTTTTAACTAAAAAAAACTTTTTAAATTTTGAATTAATTGGTTACTCTATTTGAATTAATAAATATAGTTATATAATAATTATCTATATTAAAAAAATAAAAATATAAAAAATAAGTACTCATTCAAATTGGGGAATAGTTTCACTTTGGAGTTTTAAGTTATCTTAAAATAAAATAAAAAATAAAAAATATAAATTTGCTACAATTAAAAAACGAAAATATTAATAATTAAAGGTGGCATTATTAAGACAAAATAAACTACCTTTTTAACAGAAAACTTCTTAAATTTTTTAATTAATAAGTTATTTTATTTGAATTATAAATATAGTTATATTATAATTATCTATATTAAAAAATAAAAATATAAAAAAAAAATTAACTACCATTCAAATTGGGGAGTAGTTTCACTTTGGAGTTTTAAGTTATCTTAAAATTAAATAAAATTAAAAAAATAAATTTGCTAAAATAAAAAAAAACGAAAATATTAATAATTAAAAGTGGCATTATTAAGACAAAGTAAACTATCCTTTTAACATAAAAACCTTCTTAAATTTTTTAATTAATTATTTATTTTATTTGAATTATAAATATAGATATCATAATTAACTATATTAAAAATAGGAAAGTATAAATAAATAAAAATAACTACTCAATAAGACGTCAAGTATTAATTTAAAATTATTTTAAATATAAAATGAAATTAAAAAATAAAAAATTAACAATTCAAATTTGGGAGTAGTTTCAAGTTGGAGTTTTATGAAAAAAAAACTACTTTTCTAACTAATTTTTTTTAATTAATTGATTATTCTATTTGAATTAATAAATAAAGATATCTTATAATTAGCTATAAAAAATAAAAAAAAACTACTCATTCAAATTGGGGAGTAGTTTCAAGTTGGAGTTTTAAGAATATATTAAATAAAAAAGCAAATGAAAAAATATAAAATTAGCCATAATAAAAAATGGAAATATATAAATAAAAGAAATACCCATTCAAATTTAGGAGTAGTTTCAAGTTGGAGATATTTAAAAAAAAAAAATAACTTTCAATTCAAATGAAAACTACAAGAAGTCAAGTGTCATTGTTAAGACAAAATATTTTTCAAGTGGCATTTTTCAACCTGGGAGTAGTTTCAAGTTTGAGTTTTAAAATTATTTTAAAATAAAAAATAAATAAAACTAATAAAAAAATTAAATTGGCTACAATAAAAACAAAAATATTAAAAAATAAAATAAAAAAAATACATACTCAAGTTGGGGAGTAGTTTTGGTTACTCCCTTTCTAACTATAAACCTTTGAATCTTAATTTTTAATTAATTGGTTACTCTATTTAAATTATAAATACATATTTTATAATTAGCTATAATAAAAAAAGAAAAATAAAAAAAACTAATCAAATAAGTATTACAGTAGAAAGAAATGTACGAAAATAGGGGGATAGAGATAATTTCATGATATTTATATTTTAAATAAATTAAAAAATAAAAAATAAATAGATAACACTCAAGAAAATTATCAATAGTTCTAAGTACTTGCTAATTCAATAATAAAAATAAAAATGATCAAAATTTTTATTTAATTACTATATGATGTGTATCCTTTAATTATTTAAAGATTGTGTTATATTTCTGCACATTATATTAAATAATAGAATACAACTAATATTTATTAAGTCAATATATGATATATTAGATAATAATTTATAGGATTAATATTTTGTCAAATTATCCGCGTATCGCGCGGGTTCTTATACTAGTGATAATAATAATAAAAGGTAGTGATTTTTTGCAGACAAATGCCTAGTATCGAGTATAGACTATTCACTATAGAGCGCAGGAAGGGTATCACTGTAATTAAATGATAGCTATAGGGTTATTTTTACCTATTTGTTTGAACCATTTTGCCATTCCTATTCGGAGACGGTTTTGTGAGCCCCACCTAACAGTAGTCGCTTCTTGTGTCGGCGACGTACTTTTAAGAATTTACTTAAACCTTCATATTTAACTCGCTAATAAATGGATGTAAACTTGTCACTTCCATAATCCACACCCTTTCCTTTAACCCCACTCTTCATACACGACTTGATTTTACTTAGAAAGAATTACAAGAAAATATACATGACTTCACATTATAACAAAAACTGACCTATATTTTTGAGTTTTATCCGATCTAGTCCACATTGTACATATTTTGAAAGCACCAGCAAATTCAAAATATGTGTTCTTTCAACCATTGCTTCTAACATCTATGGAGTTAAATTTGTGTTCTCACAACCATTGCTTTCACTCTTTCTTCTTCTCACATCTTCTACATAGTATGATTCAAGGGACCATGTATTTTCTATTTTTACTCTTGTGTCACTTGATTGCAATTAGAGGTGTCAAATTTGGCCCAAACCCAAATGACCCGCCCAACCCGCCCAAGGTTGGGTTGGTTATTGACCCGCCCATTTATTGAACTTAGCCCATCTTGACCCAACCCATCTCAACCCATTTAAAGTTGGGCTAATTTTTAGCTCAAATTGATCCATGAGTAAGTTTGTCAAAATATCTTAGAAATAATTTTATTTTTTGTTTAATATTTTAATTATGACCATAACAAAAGCAAAAAAGCCTTATTTAGTAATTATACAATTTATAAGAAAATAACACATATTAATTAAAGTTTAATAAGAGTTGGGCGGATTGGGTTATGACTCGAATTTTAACCCATCTTGACCCAACCCATTTTAGCCCAAGTAACTTTTGGGCGGGTCAAGTTGACTCAACCCATTTTGACCCGTCCAAAATTGAACCAACCCGTCCATTTGACACCCCTAATTGCAATGTAAGAAAATTGAAGAGTAGAAGTCCACCATTGAAGACCATTCAAAGTTTTGCTTTCGAAAATGGGTATTTTTGAATTTGTTAATTGTTTGGATTGGGTGTTATTCCAATTGATTTAAAATATCAAAAGGTGTTCAAATTTTAATTTGAAGTGACTTAGAGTAGATTTGAATAAGATTTGAGTTAAATTTCAGAAAAGACGTTAGGAAGAAGACGAAGTCAGTTTGTTGTATAACTATGTATAATCATGCATAATAGCGTATATGAGTGTAGAAACACACCTTATACACTATTATACACTTTTATCCACTTTTATACAAGCGTATATAGAGAACTTCTTCCACGATTTTCAGTTGCAATTCTTGGTCAAAACCAGTCCAAATCTCCGTTGAATGACTTCAAATTTTATATTCAACCTCCTTATATTATTTCCAACAAGTCTAAATAACACCCACTCTAAATTTCTCACAAAAAATATAAACCAACATATTTAAGCTTGTTAAAAATCTAATTTTCACCACCTAAATGAATTTGTTTGTTAAACTAATATTTAAGTCATAGTTACTGATTCGAAAATTAACTTAAAAGCTTGAGAAATCTTTTTTAAAAATTAAATAGTAATTTTGAGAACCTATTGGAATTGGATGTTGAATCTTAGCCTATTATTTTTTGGCTAGTTGATTGTAAATTGAAATATGAGCTATAAAATTAAAAAGTGGAGAGCTCAATTATTCTTATGTGGAATTTTCCCTTTTATTTACTGTAATTGTCAATCAAAGTTATTGTTATAAGTAATTAATTCTATTCGCAATAATAGTAAAATCATAAAGTTTTATGTATTATTCTCATAAAGTCACAAAATTATGTTGTGGCATACTCTCTCCATTACAATAGGAATTATACTTTTCAGATTTTGAGAGTTAAACTGTAATGACCCGATCGGTCGTTTTGAGTACCAGCGCTCCGTTCAGTAGTCGGAGGCCATGAACAGCTTTATTTCAGGTATTATGACTTGTACGCGTGGTCGGAATTAAATTTCAAGAAGTCCAGAGTTGATTTGGGAAGAGAATTCTTATTTCGAAAGCTTAAAGTTGAAAGAATGAGCTAGGATTTGAATTTCAAGTAAACGACCTCAGAATCGGAATCTGAAGGTTTCAGCAGGTTCGTATGATGATTTCAAACTTGGGCGTATGCCCGGAGTGGGTTTTGGATAACGCTGGAGCATTTTGGCGCCTATTATGGAAGTTAGCATTTTAGAAGAAATTCCATAAGTTTGGTTTAAAGTGCATTTCGGTGTTATCAATGTCCGTTTGGAATTTCGAGATTGGGAGTAGCTCCGTATGGTGATTCGGGAGTTGAGAGCGCAATCGGAAGTGAATTCGGAGGTCCGTAGGCCATTTTGAAGCCATTTTGGAAAGTTTGACCGGGGGGTTGACTTTTTTGATATCGGGGTCGGAATCAAATTCCGGAAGTTGGAGTAGGTCTGTAATGTCAAATATGACTTGTGTGCAAAATTTGAGGTCAATCGGACGTGATTTGATAGGTTTAAACATCGGAAATAGAAGTT
>MU709271.1:33290-52963 GCA_026770625.1 Nicotiana glauca
GCTGGGGAAGCGCAGGCCGAGCAGTTGATTGAAGAAGTGAGTTTGCCCAAAGTGGGAGAGCAGCGGAGCTGCGTAGAGGCTTGGTAATGAGAAAACTATGCACCTTAAGGGAGTCTGGAACAACTTGAGAATATCGACGCTTGGTTATGGGCACTTTCAGATCAAATTCGAAGTGGGGATTTTAGCGACGGAAAATGGAAGTCGGTAGATTAACTCGAAGCATAGTGTTGTTATGAGGCAGGAGATTGTATATGACGGAAGGGAACTGCTTGAAGTGAAGAAAGACGTAGCATGACCTTGAAGCGAAGGGTGGTTGTCGCACATTTAATGGATGTCCACGATGGGTCTCTACCCCTTCGGGATTAGGCGGGACACTCACTGAGTACACGTTGATTACGTACTCATACTACACTTCTGTGCATTTTTGTTGCATAGGTATATATATACAGCTCTAGCAGCCTACTGGGCGCAGCAGCACGGACGATTCGAGACTAGGTGAGTTGCAGTATTCAAAGCGGCCCGCAGCTTTTAAAGTCCCTTCTAGTAACTGTATTTCTTTCCTGTCCATTGTATTCCGGACGGATGTTATGTTGTATTTTATTTCTCTTATCAGTAGTTGCTCATGTACTTGTGACACCGGGTTTCTGGGAGGGTTTACAACGGATTTGTTCTATTTATTTTCATTTAAATTTGAATTCTAGCAATGAACTTTTATTTATAAAAATTGGAAGGAAAAACCTTAGATTTTTTTTTTTAAGTATTAAAAGAGGAATTAATTAATGAGTTAGTTGGCTGGCCTGACAGAGGTGTCCGGCGCCACCACGACCCTTAGTGGATTTTGGGTCGTGACATAAACGAGTTATTTTTTAAATCATAATTTTTTCGTAAACTTTTTAAATATTTTAAATTATCAATTATTGTGATTTACAACACTTTTTATGTAGTTTTTAAATATATAAAATTAAATATAAAAAAAAACTTAAAGATTCTATCTACGATTTCATAATAAAAAATAAGAAGTTTGACTCTCGAAAGCATCATTCTGTTTGGGACGTATAGAGTATTAAAGTAACTTAATTAATTATAATCACAATAATAGTAAAGGCATTGTATTTTGCTCATTAAATGACAAGACTTGTCAATTACTATATCTTTAACTACTATATAATGATAAAATTCAATAACTGTACTGACTATTGCGTTTAAACTATAATATTATATTTTAACTGTTACAATACATATACTATCGTGATTATACGTAAAATTAACCTTCCATTTTATGTCACCATCATACCTTTATTATTAGACAACAAATGTAGTACTAACATTTATTGGTGTGTAAATGTTGAGTGGATTAAGCTACTTTAAAATGGTAAACATTTATATAATGTTCCGAATGCCTTAGCTGCTGACAAAGACAAACTGCAGTTAGGTGCTATTTCACTTTGGTAGTTTGCAGTAGAAACGTGGAAAGTAGTATGCGGTAGAAGAGCAACACGTCTCATTAGCATGAGCGTACGTGGCCTTAAACCGTTTTTTTCACCCTTCCATCGCTATATTTAAAACGTCATCGACGTTATCTTAATTTCCAGTTTTCTCAACTCAGTCGATCATTCAACCTTTCCAAGAACATAATTTCTGCCATGGGACAAGGCGAGGAATCGAAGACCAGAAATGAACCCAGCGTTGAAGTTCAGGTACATGTCGACTTTTGACTTTGATTTTTCATTATGTAGTTGCAAATATGTCCCACAAGTTCATGACATATGGATGATTAATATCCAAAACTAAACACTACAGGAAAGAGGAGAAATATTCTTCTTTTACCGACCAAAAGTAGGCAAAGAAGAAGCACATGATCCCAACGATGTCCAACGCTTATACATCGTTCTCCGTCCAGAGTCCGGCGAACATTCCGTCGAAGTAAAGCAAGATCCTCATTCCGGCAAGGAAGGTGAAGAGCTCGGTTCTCATACAGACCCTGAAAAACCCAACCGCGACATTTCCTCCGATAAGGAACATACCGGCGGTGAGGGTGGACATGGAACAGAAGAAGTTAACATTGAGAAGCAAACTTTGCTCCGGTTCATTGTATTGGGCCGAAAAAGTCTCCCGGATCCTAGTAAGAAAACAGGGCACCGACCATATTGGGGTTTTGTCGAAATGGTGACTACGAAAATAGACGATGTAAAAGCAGCTCTCAAGGGCGAAGAATATGACACGTCAACCAGAGGACACCGTATAGTAGCACCAGCTAGAGCTGTAGGAGAAGGAATATATCGAATTCTGAGGCACAATCCGGGGAAGAGAATGCATACTCATTTGGTTTACAAGCTTGAATTTCCCGCTGAGGATGAGAAAAACGAACCACAGGAGGAGCTGAACATAAAGAGAGAAGGGTCATTTCTAATTCAGATCAAGAACCCGGATCAACATGGAAGTGGAAAAACAGAGTTTAGGGGACTTCAGAACAAGAGGAAGGCGACATTTCCAGCACATTTACAAGGCGAATTTGGGCAGCTGAGATACCATCCAGCGGATCCTCCGGATTTTTTGAACTACGAAGGATGTGAGTTTCTGCTGATATCTGCATCTGATGATATAGAAGAGGAGTTGGGGTTGGAACTGAAGACAGAAACTGAAGGAGAAGAAGAAGTAGAACATGATCCGTCTTGTTCGGATTTGGTGAAGACTTTTGGTGAAACTGCTCCTATCCGTTCCCTTCTTAGAGGCACCTGGGTTTGAAGTTTGAACTTAGATATAAGTTTTAGATGTAGAAGGGTGTACCCTGTAAATGGTAGGACTTTTGTAATTAGTAACAATGTTTATGAACTTTTATTTTGTTTCAAGTGTCAATTAGGATGTTTGATGGCGCGCATCGCCCTGCGGTGCTAAATAAAGCGCTTAATTTCTAAGGTGCAACGGCTTAGTTATCTTTTAATATTGGTTATTTGTTGAAAATATACACAGCACGTCTTAAAAAGATACAAGTCTTTATATCTGAATCAGATCTTTTTGCTGTTTGACCAAAGCATCTTTTGAGGCAAAAGCCCTTTTTTCTAGATCAAAAGGGTTATTTTGTAGTTTTATTTTTTGGAGAACACTTTTGAAAAGATACGGCCAAACGGGCTATAAGACAACCTTATCGCATTTTTTTACTTGGAACCATTTCGTGCCAAATCCAACTTTAGATAGAAAAAACATATACACTGAGAGCGATTAAATGTGTTAAACAACAAATTACGCCGACAAATTGGATCCAGTTTTTACAAGAAGTGAAGAATGAATCTGCTCGTAGTTTCAAGGGCTTCAAGGTACTCAAATCGAAAATAATTACCTGGCTTGGGGGCAGATCCCTTGTTGAAATGTTAGTAAAGAGAGACAGAGACGGACCTTCTCATATTTGTCCATAACCTGATACCCAAATCTCTGAAAAAAGATGCATAGAAATCCTTCTGAAAGATGGTAGGTGAAGCTCTCAACTTCACTGATATAGGCCATTCAAGAGACGTAGGCAAACATTCGCCTGAAATTAAAGAAACTGCATAACACATTGCAGGAATAAAAAGACTAGCCATAACGCAGAAAGTTTTAATCACCGCTCTATTAGACATTATTGGTAGGATGCTCCGGCGCAGGAATTATAAAATTATCAAACTACTTTTGTAGCACAAACCCAAAATTGGAGCACATTACCGTGACAAGCATTACAAACTTCCTGGAATTCAGTCATGCTATCAGCAGGCTCAACATCCCAACTGAGCGACTGCGGAGAGAAATGATACCAAGCACCTCACTAAATTAATGATTCTAAACATCTAGAAGTGATATTTCTGTTACAGTATTAGTTATAATGTTATTGTACAGCGAACAAGAAAGAGAACTCTTCTCCAAATTCCCCCACCATTTTTCATAGGTGAATGTAGAAATGCTAAAAAAATGACTACTCAATCTACATAATTTTCTCAGTGCTGATTAAGCTCCCCTTGGGATAAACAAACTGCGTCACAGCTGCCAAAATTCACCAGGGGGAAACTCCTTGCTTCCATCGTGGAGCGGGCCAAAAAATTCCAGAGTTAACTACCAGATAATTAGCTTGCAAGACCAAACTACAAGCAACAGGATCTCAAGTAAAACATCAAAAGTCATCTGGACCATCATCTTTCATCACTGAATTGGGACCATCATCAAATCCAGAACCTGGGGCAAGCTCATTAAGATCAAGAAAGCGCCTTTTCCCTCCACTTTCAACATCATCTTGATCTGGACTGCTTGTTCTCTTTGGTACATTGTTTTGATCTGCTGTTGCCATCTCAGATGGTACATCAACAGGTTGCTCAGCTTTCACCTCCTGATTGTCATAGTTTTCCTCTGTGTTTTCACTTCCCATCGAGAACTCAGCATTATCACTTGCATCATATTGCTCTTCGGATCCATTTGACTTCTCAGGTTTCATTGACTCGGTCTCAGATTCTGACAGCTCTAAATGGCTATAATTGATACGGTTTCTGGTTGCCCTGTTACTGCGTCTTAAACCTGACTGAAGGTTGCCCACTGACCTCAATTTGGTTTCTCTTCTTGTACGGCCCGGCAGTTTCTTAAATCTTCGTGGCTCATCGCTCTCGTCACTGGCACTTAAGGAATCTGCTTCATCTTCATCCTCCTCTTCTTCATCATCAGGATTTTCTTCATCCCAGTGGTACTCATCATCTCCTTCCGAGCTACTTGACACCTTCCGGTGTTTTCGTTTCCTTAAATATTCTTCATCATATACTGCTTCACCCATTATGTCATCATCACTGTCAAGATCTGCCTCATTTTCAGATATTGCTTCAACATACTCTGATGCAGAATAGCGTTGGGGTCTCTGCCTCCTACGATTGCTGCATGTAAGAAGAGTACCAGTAAGTCATTGAAGGAAAGAACCGAAGAGATCTCAAAACACATGGAGCAACTACCTTCGATCTAATAGTTCATCTTCATTGTCTTCGTCATATTCATCGTATTCTGGTGATTTAGGAGAATGCACTCTGAAAGACACATGTTGAGACAAGTGTGGAGGACTACCCAATCTACCATTTGTAGAAGTATCATGCTTTGTAGCAGCTTCTCTCCTCAAAGTAGGTTCTGGGGATGGTTGATTCTTCCTGAAAGGAGACAGGAAAGAACAAACATGTCAGCATATTACAAAAGACACAGACGGGGAGAGACTTTCCAGTAGAAAATCATCCTTACTTGGTTAGCTTGATAGCCTCGTTAATTGACCGATCGTAATCATCTGTGCAATACCCAATGTCCAATTAGACGTCAAATACTTGATCATCACAAGCAGGACCAAATAAAATGCACTTACCAAATGTGTAGGTCACAGGCTTCCTACCCCGCAAGGCGCGTCCACCACCAAGACCATCCATATTTAGCATGTTATCAAGCATCAATGCCTGTCTATGTTGTTTCTTTAGCAATTTCTCTTTCCTCTGCACAAAACACAATCTCAGTACCGGTAGTCCCATTATATGAAGTCCTTGAGAAACAGAACAGCTCAGAGCTTGGAACAATGAATCATAGATTACCTTGTGGACCCTCTCAACCTCAGGAAGCATGTCATTTTTCAACTTCTTTCCAACAGAAGCCTCTGTTCTATTTTTACTCGAGAATAGCTTCTCCTGTAGTCACAATGAAGGTACTTCACAATGAGGTGATTGCGCTTAAGGTAACAAACAGTGAAGAAAATAGGGAAAATGGAACAAAAGGATAACGTTAAAGAAGGCGGTCGCGTTAAGCTGGGAGGGATGTTCCCAAACAAAAGGTGGTTACAACTTTCAAATTATTTCATTTTAGTAGGACGCGAAATTTTCAAATGGAAATTGCAAGGTTCATCTGAAAAGCTTACTAATTCAAATCAAACCGTTTTCAACCTGCTGTTAGCTAAACTTAGCTAAACCAAGAAGTGAAATAGGACAGTTAATCATTCAGACTGCAATTATCAAAAAAGAAATGCCTTTTGACCCAGATTTAAGATGACAAGTTATCAACGCAGTTCTTCATCAAAAGTTATCAACGCAGTTAATAAAGGATAAAAAACCAACCAACCACATTTTCAAATAAAAATAATCTTTTGAGTGTGTAAAAAAATGAAAGCAAGTTAAGCATTCATGATGCATTTGTTTTCCTATATTCATTGGTCAGAGCTAAAAAGTCTTAAACAAACATCTGAGTATAATATTACTTTTCTGTGATGAGTTTGATTAATAGTATTGACCTATCTCTCTCTCTTTCCATCAGAGAGTTCTTGTAGACAAACTCATATTTATTATTTTATTGTTTCATGAATTTATATGACCTTATCTCCTTTTTTGCAGAAAGGTAAATCTCAAGAAGTTTATGTTCTTATCAAGAACAAAAAAAGAATCATGATAATTTTGTGATTTCATCTACTTTACAGGTAGTAGTGTCTATCCAATACACCAATGCAGCACTCTCAAAATATGCTATATGCACTAGCTCAATCATCTCACTGAGGATAAAATGAGAAGTTTAAAGTTAAAATGTTTCTAAAAATAGAGATGTATCATTTTTTTTGGGACAAACTAAAAAGGAAAGAGTATCAAAATAATTACAGATGGAGAGTCAGAATTCACAATTTCAAGAGTTAACGAATTTGACAAATCATAAAAGTTGTATAAAGTAATAATACTAGTCAAATAGTGAACATTTGGAAACGTCCCAAAATCAAACAATTAGGGGTCGTTTGGTAGGAGTTATTAGAAAAATAATGCAAGCATTAGCTCAATGCATTATTAATACACTGTTTGGTACCTTTTTTCAACTTGTGTATAACTAATATACTTGTATTAGTTATACACCATACTTGGCATTATCCTATGCATAAGTAATGCATAGAAAACCATGACATTAGTAATACCAAGGCTTTAATGCATGCATTAGCATGGTTAAAGACAAAATTGTCCTTAAAGTCCTTTAGAGCTAGAGAATATGGAGGGCATTTTTGTAAGCAACTATTTTTTTTTTAAATTATGCAATGCATTATAATTTTAATACACCGCACCAAACAATAGATAAGAAATAATATTTGCATAACTAATGCTTGCATTACTAATGCATGCATTACTAATGCATGCATTACTAATACACCTTATTCCGCATTATTCTTATACACCCTGCCAAACGACCCCTTAGAGTATAAATTGAAAGAGAGGGAGTACATGATAGGAGAGCAAAGAGCGAAATTCAAGAGCAAGGGACTACTTTTAATCAGATAACAAAACCACAAAAGATTAAGCATGATTGTGGAACTCAAAGACTCCAGATCCTTTTAAGGACATTAATAATAACGAATCCAGGACCTTCGTATCCTATAATTCTTCTCAAAGCATTGGTGCACAGACGCAGGAGATTGTGACAATCATTTTTAGGAATTATAACATAATGGATAGAATATAAGCAGCAGGCCATGATAAGAACTTACAGAAACATCCCCGAATTCATCGAAATTAGTTGCAACTGTTTCCCACTGGTAACATGAGTGAGGTATTGCCGGAACATTCTTGCCCTTTCCTTTCTTGACTTCAACCTTTCTAATCTCTCGGTACAATCGATGACCAATGACAGGATCATCCTCGTACCTGTAAATGAATTTAAAAACAAACAGACTTTTCCAGTGAACAACATCGACCACAGGAAAATATCTAGCTTCCACAAGTGCTGTGAGAACCTATAAACAGTATTATGTAATATCTAAGAAAAATGGAAGTATCGCGAGTGAAGTTATCTACCAGT
Source organism: Nicotiana glauca (assembly GCA_026770625.1). Classification (NCBI taxonomy): domain Eukaryota; kingdom Viridiplantae; phylum Streptophyta; class Magnoliopsida; order Solanales; family Solanaceae; genus Nicotiana; species Nicotiana glauca. The sequence goes on from MU709271.1 coordinate 41,091, forward strand.
ACGAAATTCCATGAGAATCACCGCCAATACGTTCTTTTCGGAAAAGTGAAAGTCGAACACCTTGTTTCAAGGAGTCATCTATGTAGTTACGAATATCTTCTTGCTGCAAAATAACCAACCATATTGGGACCTCAAATGACATTAAACATTAAAAACTTCAGAAGGGTTGGACATAAAATCCAGAGAAAGCAATGTAAGTCTGTATATTATCCAGTACTAGGTGATCAAGAAGGGTTTAAAGGACTACTCTGCTTCATCACATCTTTGTTTATAAAGTAAAAAGAACTTTGCCTCACCACATTCCATCTAATCCTTGATCTTCGGACTAAAATGCTTTTTATACTTCTCTTTTCCTATTGACGGAAGAAAATTACATGTGGTGGACCAATCTCTATCATTTGGTCCAATGATGTGCTGCATTAGAAGATTCCAAAACCAGATATTTGAATCTCACTGAAGATCACTTAGACCACATTATGAAAAATAGGCTAAGGGTATATTAACAATCACCAAGCTTAACCGTTTTGGTAATTTGAAGTGCCTGCTTCTATTCCTTTTCTTCTTTTGAGAATAAATGCTCTATTATAAACGCTATAGATGCCTGTATGATGCAGGAAAGCCTGTTTACTCAAGTTTTCTCACCCCCCCCCTTTCTTTCTCTGCTTCCTTTTTTTTTTTTTTGGGGGGGGGGGGGGGGGTGCAAACACGGCCCCATATAGTGAAACTAAACTTAATCCTAGAAGAAATCTAACATAACTTAGACACATATAGTAAATGGAGAAGAGTCACCACTTGAAAGAGGACAAGGGTGAACTTCCAAAACTACTATACCCTTCATATTATGAGATGTACCAAATGCCTGAGAATACTTCTAAGGCAACTACGTCCTCAATCAACAAAGGCAGTCCAATTTCACTAATCAAGAGTCAAAACAGAATCTATCTCTGCCTATGATGATAACTTATATATTTTTTTGGTCGATTGCAATGGGAAAGATTGCACATTCACGTATATTCATATAGTTTATACGTGTCTAAATTAAAGAACAAAGTTAAGTCCGATCCAACTCTGATAACTCAGTAGCTATTTTCTTATCTTTTCTGGATAAGCTCCTATAAACCAAGTCAAACTGAACCGCTGAGAATGCGACAAATATTGTTTAAGAAATCCTTAGCTTTCATGAATTGATTACCCAAATATAATAAGTAGCTAATCACAACCCTGTCTCTGAGACCAAGTGAGCTTGGAATTAACACAGCAGATGGCAAGAATTAAGGTAAAATAAATTTAGATGCAAAATACCTCAACACGAATATCACATAGTGCTTTCAAAATCACCACACGGACTGCAGGATCTAGTGCATTATAAGCTTCAATTTCAGCCCTGAAAATTCAATGGGCTAGTTAACATGCATAAACTTTTTTGATAAGTACATACACAAACCAAATGCACTTCAAGAACAAAAATCTATCTAACTCACCCATGTGACGCAACTATAGGTAAATCCCCTTCAGCAACCTGCAGAAATTTATCAGTTAGTTATTTAAATATGTACAACTAAAGCTCACTTCAGTTTGTTCAAATGGTTAAGTTACCCAATGCCACCAATCTCTTAATTTCCGGCACAAAACGGTAATCCATGTATTGTGTCCAAGAGCCACTCGGGTAACTGGTGGAATTGCCTACAGAGATGGGGAAGAGAAATAGAAATGATAAAATGGAAAAACTTTAAATTGATAGAATTTCAATGTAAGAGCATCTTAAGTAAATCCAGTCACAAAAACGTTAGTCTAATTACTGGGGATGAAAATGTATGTACACATGGACCAGTGGTGATTCAAATCATCAAAACATCTTTTATCTAATTGAATGTTAAATCACTGAAATATTAGAAGCACTGGTTTGATATAAAGCTCGAGGAGAGCAAAATTGTATCTCTGAAATGGCCTCCCTATAGAGCATAAAATTCAGTTAGACGAAAGCATCAACAGACCAGTCTTCCTTAACCATTAAGGGTTAATGTGAAGCTCAAGGACAACAAGAATGGGGATATAACATGGAGGCAAAGATCGTGTGCCTAGTAATAATGTTTGATTTGAATGTAGACTTTTGTTATCTGTCAAGCATGGGATGATTGGCAGTCAACATTGAAAAGCTAAAACATTCTCATGAGTTATGTTCACCCCAAATGCAATATATCTTGCTTTTGGTTGTTCCTGCAAAGGAATCATATTTACTTGGAAGCAAATAGGAATCCCTCCCTTGGATACTTGCTCTGTCATGCACGAAATTTCAATTCAAAACCCCTGAAACACTACACCTTCCTCAAATGAGTTGAGTTTGACCTGACTAAAAAGGGAACAACAGTAGTAAACAGGTGTATGCACACAGCATTTCTCCATCGCGAGTAGCACCACACATGTACAGTTTCTTCCTTCGATTATGTGAAAATCAGCAGGAAATATGTCCAACTCAAAGAAGACCACCTCTTTGGTTTCTCACCTCTACGTCGTACAAAGGCTAGCAAACCATAAGGCCACTAACATGGTATACCAAGAAGCCACAAAGAGATCCGGATCAGCAAAGTACTGCTATTATGTTCCAATCAAGGCCTTCACCCATCAGATTTAAAAAAAATCTTAATCACTAATGCTTATTTAATCATATCAAGAAAAGACCGCCATTGTCTACCTCTACTAAGATGCAACATCTAATGAAGTAAATACCATGCTTTCCTCAAACCTAATAATGCATTTTAGGTACCGAGTCCCCCTCCCCCCCAATCTTGAAGTGTAACAGGCATGAAATGTCTGCCGTGAAGAGATATCTCTTTTAGAATCCAAGTCAGAAGACCTTTATTAGCATTTAAGGATAATATTTAATCTGCTAAACAGTACATAATTATCTAAAAACAACACCTACAATGCCCAACATCAGTACCATGTGATAGGAAATGCTACTCCTTATCTCAACCCCATCCCCGTTGAATGCAAGTTTGTTGGACCAAAGGGAAAAGACATATATCAAAGGATTAGCTCCACAAAGACACAAGTCCATCACCAGAAAGAGACGGAAAATGATGGTTCTATACATAATGCTAACTTCAAATCAAACTGCATATTTCAAGGCATAGCTGCATTGGCATGCATGTAAAAAGTCACTCTGAAGTTAATTCTACGCGTTTCATGAGAAACATTTTCATACATTCCAGGACTTTGCGATATATATAATCGCAAATCAGTATCTCTCTATACAAATAGTCCTCCAAGTGGCTTCATGACCCTTCTAACAGCATTAAAGATTAAAAGGTGCAAACTTTGCAGACAATCTCACTTCCAATGATAAGAAAAACACAGCAGAGCAGAGAATTCTAGTTTTAAAAGTGGGGCACAAACACTTTTTCTGATTTCAAGCAACAGATAATCCAAGTCAATTTTCCAGAGTAAAATCTAAAGGTTCACAAATACAAAAAACAATTACACTTTGTATAAGGAGTCACCACAGCACCAAAGAGAACTAGAGTTAAGTAGGAACCATCAAATACTAAGTGAATGTAGCACCAAACCTGAGTCTGTAAAAGCTCAAATTGCACCAAAAGCAATGAATTAAGACGAAATCACCAACCTTTAGCAATGGCATATGTATATCACCAAGTGTGTCATTTGGAGTAATCAATGCTGTTTCAAATTCCTCCGCTGAGAACTCCACTCTAATATTCAACAAAGGCCTAAAAACCTAAAACCCCACAAGAAAAGTAAGTATATTTATCCCCAAAAATTGCACACATATAACATAAAGTTACAAACTTTAAGACATACATTCAAGAAATTCAATATGGAAGCTAACTGCCACATGGACCGCAGGTTCCAGCGTGGCAACTGCGAAGGCTCGGGCTCTCCCACAAGCTGTGTCACAATCTTACTGCATTGTTGCCTCGATGAAGAAGGCGACCCGTCTTCTTCGCCTTCCTCATCATCGTTATGACCTTCTAGAAACTTCTCCTCCTCATCCTCCTCCTCCCTCAATAACCTAGCCGCTAACCTTTCTTTCCTAACTCCAGACTTTTTCTTCCTGACTGCAGCAGCAGCCTCCGCCTCCGCTGCTGCCGCCGCCTGTAACCTCGCCGCTGCCCTTTTCGTACACTCCCTCGCCGGTCTCTCTCTCTTGACAACTATATTATTATTACTACTACTGTTATTAGCATTAATATTACTATTACTGTTGTTATAGTTGTTTTCAGCTTTGTTTTCCGAGTGGGTATTGTTTGTATCGTGTTGGATCGAGGAGGGCTGTGGGTCGGACATGATAGTGAGGGGGATCGGAGAAGGGATTGTCTAGGGAGGGTTTACAGGTGGAGATCGTGGGGTTGCATTGAACAAAAGTTGGGGTTTTGGCCAAGAAAATTTTGAAATATTATCGGCAGCTGCAATATCGAGGAAGAGGTTCCTGCTACTGCTACTGTAAAAAAAGGAAAGCATCATCCAAGAAAATGGAACATGGGTAATAATCTTGTAATAATGATGGTGATAATAAGAAAAAAAATTGAGCTATGGTGTTTTAAGTTCTTGTGGGTGTGTGAAATTGTGTGTTGTTTTTGGGGAGAGGGAAAGAGAAAATTATGGGGGAAGAGGGAGGAGAAAGAGAATTTAGGGATATCTGGGAAAAATATTTTGGGGGTAAAGGGAAAGAGTGGCGTGGGATTTGGTGACTGGAACGGTGAATTTGGATTAAATTAGGACTAGAACGGTGAATTTAGGAACTTTTTCGGAATTGGAATTTGTGTTGTGATTTGTGAATGTATTTTAACAACTTTGGTGCAGGGCAAGGCTTTTCACAAAACTGGAAGAATGAAGGATATTCAGAACGACGCCGTGCAATTACATTGCTTTATATTTGACAGGAAAAATGTTCGGTCAACTGAATGAAGTATGGGAAAAGGGACAAGAATTGGCAAAATTTTGAAGCCTCTGAAAGAAAAGGAAAATAGGAGAGTAGGATTGTTCCCTATAATGTTACTACATACAAAGCGGTGGGGGGAGACCAAAAATCCCAGACCACATGGAGATTCCATTGATAATTACAGAAGCTAAATTAGATAACTTTAGGTTTAATTGTGTTTATGTATTGTAAATTTTCATAAAACACTATAATTTTTAGTATTAATTAGCTATCTATATATACAATTTGCTATATTACGGATTGTAGATACGTTACAGTTGGACAGATTATTGTATTCAACTATATTCACGGTGTGAAACAGATGATTACATTGTTTTTAAATGGAAAGTATATCAATTAACATAATAGACTCCTAATATAACTCAACAAACTCAGTTATAACTCACACAATTTGTATTTTCGGTTATAAAAAAAAATTTCAACCGAAAAATACCCCAAAAATATAGCAATCTTCAGAGAAATTATATAATACATCTGAATACATAAATTATAGTATTAATTAAAAAAAATATATGAATACATTCATGGCATATAGCGAGATAGTGAATACAATGAAATACATAGAATACAGCGGGATACATTGAAATACAATGAAAAAAAAAAGACATTGAATACAATGAAATACATGGGATACAACGAGATACATTGAATTACAATGAAAAAAAAAGACAATGAATACAATGTAATACATGAAAATATAGCGTGATACGTTAAAAATACATTGAAATATATTAACAGAAAATCAAGTTGTTTAGTCCCAAATTCCGTTGTTTTTGTTTAAGAACAAACCCTAATTTCCGCCGAATCCGTCGTCGAGCAATGGTAGCAGAATAAGACCTGTTAAAGTTTGAATCTTATATTGAAGATGACGGAACTTGAAAACCTCGAGTTTATCTAATATTAGGACTAAAACCTCGAGTTTATCTAATATTAGGACTCTTTTTTCTCCGGAAGATAGAACCTTGGGAAGATAATGTCGTCGAGCAATGGTTGCAGAATAAAGACTCTTCTTTCTTTAATCTATACCCTATCAGACAAGATTTGACTCAAAAAGAGAGTTAAGATTTAACCAAAAATGAGATTTAAAAGTTGCAAAAATGTTCTCGTTTCACACGTCCAAATAGCGAAGGAAGTTTAAGAATATGTACCGCTCAGCATGAATGAACCCGAAAAAGTGTTCATTTTGGATTTATTTTCGACGTTGAGAAGAACAGTTTTTTCCTGAACACCGGAAGAATCATGACTGCACAAATTAAATATAGAAGATAATGGCATGTATCAAAATAGAGAGAAAGAAAATAGTGTAAATGAATAGCGTATTTAGTGGCTTGGGGGTAGTAGGTAACCAAAATTAGATATTTTACTACAAACATAAAAGGTATCTATAGAATATAATATTTTTAAATGGTATTTATTTAAAATAAATAAGGTGTTAACATTTGCTATAGGAGATAAAAATTCCTAAAATTAAAACACAACACAAACTACGTCTGTTGTTTCTCTAACTTTTTTGTTTCCACCGTTTTACACCAAGCTTCAATATTACCAAGGAATTACAATGAGCATTCGCAATATTATATCTTGAAAATAGCCTTGAACCTCTATGCTTTTTAGAATGAGATTTTGGGTTTTATGTGTCTATCATTTCACCATCAATATAGTGAATAGTATTTTATGATGATATTTATCTAATGTTGTATATAAAATGTGACAAAATGAATTTATTGATAGGTCATATTATATAGGTCCAAGTTAGGAGGCTGACTCCCTGGATTTTTCTTAATGGGTCCGCAATTATATTGAGGTTCGGGGAGTTAATGCAAGCCGATAAATCCTTCAAACTAGTGGGTGTTATTATTAAAGAATTGTGAGAATTTTTTACTTAATTGTATCACAACACATGTATTGGTAGCGCAACAATTACCGTATATTTGGAGTCCATGTAACCTTTGAGCATTTGGTGGCCTTTTCCCCCAAGTGTTTAAAGAAATCAAGTTATTTTAATACGCTTAGCCAAAGCTAAAAATGTACTAAAATTCAAGTGAGCCTGTTGAGATATTTATTTATACTAGAAGGATAGCTCACTTCACTATATGTTTTCGATAGTTAGTTAGTTAGTTAAAGTTAGATATATTTCCGGTAGTTAGTTGGCAGTTAGTTGTATTCTTTGCTTTTCAGTTGCTTAGCCCAGCTGTGTCCAGTTGTCAATATATATAGGAATAGGGCACTTGTAATTGTTTAGGATTTACATTTTACTTTCATAGCTTCATTTTCTGGAAGCTTCTCAGATGAATCTCTATCTCGCTCGCACCTCCTCTTTTCTTCTTCCATTAGAGCTTAGAGCTTAGAGCTGAGCTCAAGCTTCGTTTCTGATAATTGCTGGTTCTCGTCATGTTATCAGAGCCTTGCGCTCACTGATTCCTTCGTGTTTTATTGACACTCGATTGACTGCTCGATATTGATCAGTTGCTGAGATCTAGGGTTCATTCAATTGTGAATTCGACCTAAAATCAAAGTTCATCTCCATGTTGTCCTTCTATGAAATTGTTGCAATTGTTTGATTGTGTTGTGATAGTTTTTGGTTTTATTGATTGAATTACATTTGTTGAAGTAATTGCTTGAAGATATGGATGGAGATCAAACTCCTTTAGATGATTCAACCACCACAAGTTACACAAATTCACAGACTGTTATGGATTCGACAAATCCGTTATACATGCATCCTTTAGAGAATGCTAGATCTATGTTGGTTCCAGTGGCCTTCGATGGATCTGGTTATAGGTCTTGGAAAAGAAGAGTTTTAAAGGCACTATATGTGAAGAACAAAATAGGATTCATAAATGGGAAATGTAAAAGTCTAAATCCGAATTCTCCCATATTCAATCAATGGGAAAGATGTGATGATATGGTTACTTCGTAAATAATAAATTCATTGTCCAAAGATCTAGCAGATAGCCTGCAATATGTGAAAGATGCTGAAGAACTATGGCAGGAGATGGAGGACAGATATGATCAAACGAATGAAGCTAAATTGTATCAATTACAAAAGGAAATCAATGATTTAACTCAAGGGTCACTTGACATCACTGAATATTATACAAAGATGAAGAAGTTGTGGGAATAACCCAATACTTTGAATGCCAATGCACGTTGTACATGCAATTGTACGTGTGGAACTAAGGCAAGTATGCACAAGGCAGAGCATGATAGGAGGTTAAACCACTGCCTTCCTTAGCACAAGCCTTTTCCATCCTCTTTCAAAAAAGTAAAGGGAGATGAAGCCACAGTATGGAATCCACAACCTTAAATGCAGGTGGAGCTGGTAATAACAATTCAGGAATACAAATGGAAATGGATATAATAACTTCAAAACGAACTATAATCAACAGACAAATAACAACACTGGGAGTAGTGCATTTAGGGGAAGCTACCCTCAGAACAATTCTCGTTCGTATTGTGAGTTTTGCAAAAGACGAGACATTCCAAGGACAAATGTTACAAGCTAGATAGCTATCCACAAAACTCACCATAGAGTTCACAATAGTCCAAATTTAATAAAGCGAAATGTTATGCTACAAATGTGTTTGGTGCACCAAATGAATGAGGAAATATTGAAGACATTGAAGGTGTTACTCAGGAGAAAGGTCAAGCAGTGCACAGTTTGTCAAACGAGTTGTCACGATCCTAAACCCAGATTCGGTCGTGATGGAGCCTCTCATGAAGACAAGGCCAACCGACATACTACCAATTCATTTTAAGCAATTAAATTAATAAAAATTAAGTCTTTAACATAATAATAATAATCCCAAAATAAGGTAAAACAGTACAATTGCGGAATAGACATAGACTGATATTGGGGTATCACCTGTCATAAGCATCTAACAACTGATAAAAAAGCAGGAAGAGTTTACATAGTCTATTACAGAACTAAAACAAGAGAAAAATAAGACAGGGGAGAAACACTGGGCTGCGAACGCCGAGCAGCTACCTAGTGCATCTCCAAATTCGCCTGAGCTGGAAGAAATCAACACTTGCTAGCGGGACCTGAAGCGCCTAAATCTGCACACAGGGTGCAGGGAGTAAAGTGAGTACTCAACTCAGTGAGTAATAATAATAAATGAAGACTGAGCGATAAAAAATCACGTAAAAATACAACAACATGCTATAAAGAGGCAGAGTAAAACTAGTGAAGTGCAAATAAGCAGTGAAATCTCATAAAACACATTAGTTCAGTATAAGCCTTTTTAAAATACCTTTTTAACAGATTAAACAAGCAAATGACAGGCAACTAGAAGAGATAAACATATAAATACCGCCCCTCGAGCAACAACATGGAACAACACCAATCCCTCGGGCTATATCTCAAATCACAATGGGTACCAGCACTCACTGGGGATGTGCAAACTCCGGGAGGAGCCCCTTATGGACCAAGCGCAATATCAAGACATCTCGTGGCATAATCAATAGGCTCTCGGTCTCATATCAAGCCACCTCGTGGTGTACAACTCAGGCCCTCGGCCTCATAATCATAAATCAGTGTATCCTCACAATGCAGGCCCTCGGCCTTACTCAGTCGGAATCTCATAAGCCACTCGGGCAATTGTAAAATATGATGTTCAGCCCAATTATCATTTAAAATGTTATTTAATGTATTAAAATAGGTTAAACATGGCTGAGTTATGAAATAGTAGAATATAGCATGACTGAGTACAAGTATAAAGTCAAAACAGTGAGGAAATATCAGTAAAAATCCAAATATATAAAGTCAGGAAATATCAGTCCAAATAATTGGCACGAGGCACAAATATGGCATTCCGCCCAAAACATGATGATAGCAAATAATTTTCAATCAAATACGCAGTAAAATAGTCATTCAGAATGGACTAAGTCACAATCCCCAACGGTGCACGACTCCACGCTCGTCATCTAGCGTGTGTGTCACCTCAATATGGCACAACGATGTGTAATCCGGGGTTTCATATCCTCAGGACAACATTTACAATCATTACTAACCTCAATCCGGTCCAAAATCTAGCCCGCGACGCCTTTGCCCCTCGAATCGACCTCAACTCGCGTCGAATCTATCCAAAATCAGAATCACGACGTCAAAATATTCTAAGGGGACGAAGCCCATGCGAAAATAATCAATTTACAACATAAATCCTGAAATTAACCAAACTCGACCCCCGAGCTCATGTCTCAGATTCCGATAAATTTTACATCAATAGATTCTTTATCTCCCCACGAGTTCATAAATATAAAAATCACCAAAATCCAATCACTAATGATCCTTAAAATCCCCAATTTTAGGTTTCCAATTACAAGCCCTAGTTCTTCAATATTATGCTTAAATTCCATGATTAATTAGGTAGAAATCACACTAGGATCGAGTATTAAGTCCATGAATCTTAACTCCAAGTGTTCCCCCTTGATCCTCTCTTCAATCCCCTTCAAAAAGCTTCAAAATTGCCCAACAATGGAGGAACTCAACCTCAAAATCATGGAGTAGCCCTTGTAAATCATTTTGCGCAGTTATTAAAATCCTTCTTCACGAATGCGGTCAAAGCCTCGCGTTCATGAAGCACAACCTGACGTTGACCACATTTCCTCCTTTGTGAACACGTTTGACCTCTTGCGAATGTGATGCCTCTTAATTCCAACCCTTCGCGAACACGGGACCTCTCTCGCGAATGCGAAGGCCAAATCTTCAGCCTCACCTGCTAACCCTTCACGAACGCGATGGCCTACTCGTGAACGCGAAGGTCAAATACTCAACCTCACCTGCTAACCCTTTGCGAACGCGAGGGATGACTCGCGAACGTGAAGCACTGCTGTCTGCAACACTTCAACAGATTTTTCTGCAATTTCTCACAACATGAAATGGTCCGTTTGACCACCCGAAACTCACCTGAGGCCCTCGAGACCTCAACCAAACATGCCAACATATCCCATAACCTCATTCAAATTTGTTCCAACCTTCGGAAAGCTCAAAACAACATCAAAACACCAAATTTGCATCGGATTCAAGCCCGAGAATTCTAAAATCTTCTAAACTACGCTTTTGATCAAAAGGTCTACCAAACCATGTCCGAATGACCTAAAATTTTGCGCACATATCCCAAATGACACAACGGACCTACTGAAACTGCCAAAATTCCATTCAGACGCCTATATCAAAATCTCACTCATCAACTGGAAAACGTCAAAATTCCAATTTCGCCAATTCAAGCCTAAATCTACTCTGGACCTCCAAAATACATTCCGATCATGCTCTTAAGTCCCAAATCACCCTCCGAAGCTATTCGAATCATCGAAACTCACATACGAGCCCTCTAACACATAAGTCAACATATGGTTGACTTTTTCAACTTTAGCTTCCTCAAAAGAGACTAAGTGTCTCAACCCTTACCAAAACCTTTCCGAACCTGAGCCAACCAACCCGATCACACATAGAACCGATAAAAAAAATCGATAAGAAGCAAAAATGGGGAAAACGGTATGGTAACTCATGAGACGACTGGCCGGGTCATCACATCCTCCCCTTCTTAAACAAATGTTCATCCTCAAACGAGTCGAAAAACATACTTGAAGCCTCAAACAGGTGAGGATATCTGCTCTGCATCTCTCGCTCGGTATCCCAGGTAGCCTCCTCCAAGGGTCGACCTTTTCACTGCACTTTCACTGAAGCTATATCCTTTAACCTCAACTTTCGGACCTGACGCTCCAAAATAGCTACTGGCTCCACATTATAAGTCAAATAACCATCTAACTTTACCGAGCTAAAATCCAAAACACGAGACAGATCCCCAATATACTTTCGGAGCATAGAAACATGAATTACCAGATGCACACTTGACAAGCTGGGTGGCAAAGCAAGCTCATAACCCCCCCCCCCCCCCCCCCCCCCCCCCCC
>MU709271.1:55364-73677 GCA_026770625.1 Nicotiana glauca
TCTCATAAAACCCTTCATGGGTGAAACCTTCAACGCAACCTTCTCACAAACCATATAGGACACATCCTAAACCTTCCTGTCAACGTAACTCTTTTGTCTCGACTGCGCTGTACGAAGCATCTCCTGAATTACCTTTACCTTTTCTAAAGCACCCTGCACCAAGTCTGTCCCCAATAGCCTAGCCTCATCTGGCTCAAACCAACCAACTAAAGATCTCCACCGCCTCCCATACAAAGCCTCATATGGAGCCATCTGAATACTCGATTGGTAGCTATTTGTTAGATCATATTTTAATGATGCAATTAATATGCATGTGCAGGAGTTCATAAAAGTAAAAAGGAACTATTGGAACGACTATGTCAAACAAGGAAGGAAATTATTCAGAAGGGAAGCTGCCTAAAATACTTACGATGTACAAGGAAAGAAATAGTACTACATCAGCAAATCAGGATATCTCTATAATTCTGGGAAATCAAATCTTCCATAATGGAATAAAGATTCAACGCAATCTGTGATTGACGAGTCAGATCAAATCACTAAAGAACTATTAAAGCTAGAAGATCCGGACAACGGTCAAGATTAGAAGGTCCAATAATCAAGGAAAAATCCTGTCAAACCTATTATTTGCCGAAGGAAAAGATCTGAAGAGAAGCAACGGATAGCTCTTTATTCTTAGAAAGAATCAACTCTTTCCGAGGATCAAAACCCTTGGGTTGATAAGCCTTCACCATTCATCCTTATATAAATTTGCAGTGTAACTCCATCATTAGTATACTTTGATCAAACCAAAATAACTCTCTTCATTCTACTGCAAACAAGAATAGTAGCCTATATAGATCTGTTGTGTAACAAGTCAGGGATAGAAAGAAGGCATACAACTGGTGAGGCATTGTATCAAACGAGTGCTAGAGAAACTGAGTGACATACATCAAATCTGTACTCGAAAGAAAACTTATTCACTTGAAGAGAAATCCGTTGCAACCCAAGGGGACTGGATTAGGATTCACATTTAATCCGAACCAGTATAAAAATTCCTGGTGTCTTTAAATTCTGTATTTACTTTCTGTTTATTACCTTGAATTAATATATCTGCAAGATTGCCATATTTAGTCGACTACTTAAGTTTTAAGTCAACTTATTAACGATTAACTTTAATTATCTACAATTCACCCCCTCTTGTACTTTCAATTGGTATCAGAACAAGGCTCACACTTTTGTTTTCTGCTTAACAGCTTGTGAGAAAAAGATCATAGCAAATCAGGTTATCATAGGAGCTCTCTTTCAGGAAGGAACTTCACAAGTAAGGCCACCTTACTTCAATAGACAATATTTCTCCCACTGGAAAATTCGAATGGACATTTTTACCAAGGCATACGACGTCAAGGTGTGGAGAGTTATCAAGAAGGGAAACTACCCACTACCTGCCAGCACTCCACCACTCGCTGACCCTGATGACATAGACTCATACACAAAAGAACAACTGGAAGCTGTCCAAATAAATTACAAGGCAAGAAATCTGCTTCACAATGCGATAAGTGGTGAAGAATATGAGAAAATATCTAGCTGTGATATAGCCAAAGAGATGTCGGACAAACTTGAGGTTACCTATGAAGGTACCAGCAAAGTAAAGGAAACTCACATCAATATGCTAGTTCACGACTATGAACTATTCTCAATGAAGGAAGGAAAATTCATCCAAGAAATGTTTGCCAGGTTCAGTAAGATAATCAGCGACTTGAAAGCTTTTGGCAAACCTTACACCAGTGGCGATCAGGTTAGGAAAATTCTCAGAAGTCTACCAACCACTTGGCAGACCAAAGTGGTTACCCTGGAATTGTAAGATCTTATCAAGTTATCATATGATGAACTTCGAGGAGAGCTCATTGCTTTTGAAATAACACACCTGAAAAAGACAAATAAAGAGGAGAAAAAGAAAATTGTTGCATTCAAATCTACTACTGAAGTGGCTGAAAATGAAATTGATGATCCTGAAACCCTACAAGAAGAAATTGCTATGATGTCTAGAAACATGGATGGACTGATGAGAAGATATAGAAATACAAAGAAAGGAAGATTTCCACCAAGAAGATCTAGACAATACAACGATCAAGATAAGAATGATGGAAAATGATACGAATGTGGAAAATTTGGACACATCCAAGCGGAGTGTCCGGAACTGAAAAAGAAGATCGCTAGACGATTCAACAAAAATAAATTATTTGGAAGCTGAAGCGATGAGGATGACTCAGACCGTGAAGAAATAGCAAATCTCTGCTTCATGACAATCCTAAAAAATAAGATCAACAAAACTTTAGGATGTTGGACAGATGAAGATGATTCAGACGATGAAAACTATTTTATGGCAAGAGGAGAGACTAGTGAGGTAAGCTCTTATGACTGTGATAGATGTAATGAATTGCAGGACATTCTTGATTCCACCTTAAAAGAGTCTCAAAAAATGATGAATGAGCTTAAGAGACTCACTATGGAAATCAAAGATTGGAAACTCAAACATGAAGTGTGTGAAATTGAAAAGGACGTACTTCAAGAAGAGTTTGAGGAATTGCAAATGCAGCTTAACAGCTTGCGCAAATCCACCAGTCACAGTTCTGTTAGGTCAAACCAAACAAATTACAAGTCAACTGGAAAGGAACTAATCAGAACTAAATCGACCAGTCGGTCGGACCAGTCGACTTACAAGTCAACTGGAACGGAATCAGCTAATCTCATAATAGTTAGTTCCAATACTTATGAAAGACCTGAAAACAGATCTGCAGCTAAATGTCACTACTGTAACAAAAGCGAGCATAAATATTCTGGTTGTCAATTTCATAAACACCATATGTCTGGATGGGTTTGGAAACCTAAAACTTCTGAATCCAGTAACACTAACTCTGCAAGACCCAAGAAAGCTTGGGTACCTAAAAGGAAGTAATTATTATGTATTGTAGGAACACCACAGAATAAGTCGTAAAGGAAAATGGTACCTAGATAGTGCGTGTTCCAGTCACATGACAGGTGACAAAAATCTTTTTAAGAAGGTTACGAAGATTGATGGAGAAAGCATCAAATTTGGAGATGATTCAAGAGGCAAAATAATTGGAACTGGAACTATTCCTTTCAATAACAACTGTGATATTACTAAGGTATATCTTGTTGAGTGGACTAAACTACAACCTCCTAAGTATAAGTCAACTCTGTGACTCGGGATATGAGGTAAAGTTTAAGAGAACAGGCTGTGCCATAGAAGATGAATCAGGTAAAATAATTCTTCCTGGAAAAAGGTACAAAAATGTTTACATACTTGATGGATTTGAAAATATAGATGGTCACATTTGCCTAACTTCTATATCTGATGATCCCTGGTTGTGGCACAGAAGACTAGGACATGCCAGCATACATTTGATTGAAAAATTATCCAAGCATGATTTAGTTATTGGCTTACCTAAACTGAACTTCTCTAGAACTCATATTTGTGATGCATGTCAGATGGGTAAGCAAACTAGAAACTCTTTCAAAAACAAAGACATGGTGTCTACTTCAAAACCGTTGCAATTACTTCATATGGACTTATTTGGACCTACTAGAACTGCTAGCATAGGAGGCAAGAAATATGCTTTTGTTATTGTTGATGACTTTTCACGTTTTACTTGGGTTATTTTCTTATCTCATAAAGATGAAGCCTTAAGAAATTTTGAAGTTTTCTGCAAAAGGATTGAAAGAGAAAAGGGCTATCTGATCTCAAAAATCCAAAGCGATCATGGAGGCGAGTTTGAAAGTAAAGCATTTGAAGATTTCTGTAATGATCAAGGTTACATTCACAATTTCTCCGCACCCCGTTCACCTCAGTGAAATGGAGTTGTGGAAAGAAAGAACAGGACACTTCAAGACATGGTAAGAACCATGTTATTAGAACATTCACTCCCAAATCATTTCTGGGCTGAAGGTGTGAGTACTGCATGTCACATTCTCAACCGTTGTCTCATAAGGCCTATTCTGAAAAAGACTCCCTATGAACTCTGGAAAGGTAAACGCCCAAATATCAGTTATTTTCATCCATTTGGAAGCAAGTGCTTCATTCATAACAATGGTAAGGATAATCTTGGAAAATTTGATCCAAGAAGTGATGAAGGTATTTTTCTTGGTTATTCATTAAATAGCAGATCATTCAGAGTCTTTAATAAACGTACTTTATGCGTAGAAGAATCTGTTCATGTTTGTATGATCTTTGTCAACGGTTTCAATCAATAGAATTCAAGCATATTCCAAGGATTCGTAATGAGGTTGTCGATGCTTTGGCTACCTTGGCGTCAATGTTGCATCATCCAGATAAGGCCTATGTGGACCCTTTGCATATTCAGTTCCGCAATTACCATGCCTACTATAATACGGTAGAAGAAGAACTTGATGGAGACCTGTGGTTCCATGATATCAAAGAATACCTCAGAATGGGAGTGTATCCAGTACAGGGCACATGGGATCAAAAGAGAGCAATTCGATGTTTGGCAAGTGGATTCTTCTTCAGTGGAGGGGTATTGTACAAAAGAACTCCAGATCTTGGGTTATTGAGATGCTAGACAGGCCACAGCTATTATGGCCAAGGTAAATTAGGGAGTTTGTGGACCACATATGAGTGGGTACGTGTTAGAAAAGAAGATTTTTCGAGCAGGTTATTATTGGCTTACTATGGAGCGAGATTGTATCAGCTTTGTGCGCAAGTGTCATCAGTGTCAGGTGCATGGAGATTTGATTCATTCTCCACCATCGAAATTACACACAATGTCTGCACCATGGCCTTTTATTGCGTGGGGGCATGGATGTCATTGGGCCAATTGAGCCAGCAACATCAACTAGGCACAGGTTTATTCTGGTGGCCATTGATTATTTCACCAAGTATGTTGAGGCTAAAACGTTCAAGTATATGACCAAGAAAGCGGTGGTTGATTTTGTGCACTCAAATATCATCTGTCGGTTTGGGATATCAAAGGTGATCATTACAGACAATGGGGATAATCTTAATAGTCATCTGATGAAAGAGGTATGTCAGCAATTCAAGATTACACATCGCAATTCTACCCCTTACCGCCCTAAGGCAAACGGAGCAGTCAAGGCGGCCAACAAAAATATAAAGAAGGTACTCCGGAAGATGGTGGAGGGTTCCAGACAGTGGCATGAAAAGCTGCCTTTTGCATTATTGCGTTATCGTACTACTATTCGTACTTCAATAGGGACGACTCCGTATTTGTTAGTGTATGGCACCGAGGCAGTGATACCTGCAGAGGTGGAAATCCCATCCCTTTGGATTATCGCGAAAGCTGAAATTGATGATGATGAATTGGTCAAAGCCTGCTTGGAGCAGTTGAGTTTGATCGATAAGAAAAGATTGGCAGCATTGTGTCATGTTCAGTTTTATCAACAAAGAATGGCAAGAGAATATAATAAGAAGGTGTGCCCTCGAAAGTTCGAAGTGGGTCAGCAAGTGCTGAGACGTATTCTTCCACATCAGGCTGAGGCCAAAGGCAAGTTCGCCCTAAATTGGCAGGGACCATTCATCGTGACGAGAGTGTTGTCCGATGGTGCTTTGTATTTGACAGACATAGAAGGCAAGTGTGTTGAAATGGCTATTAATTCCGATGCGGTCAAGAGATATTATGTATGATTTTTGTTGTTTTAATTGTATTTGTTTGTACTTGGCATGTTTGGAGATTGGAATGACAAATGCATTTTGTTTTGCTATCTAAACACTTTATCCTTTGTTACCCCTTGAGCCATATTTATTTTCTTTCACACCCCTCTTTTGGAATCAGTAGAAAAGCTCAGAAACACAAGCGTAAAGGATAAATAAAAGAAAAGAGAGAGAAGAAAAATGAAAATGAGAAAGAAAAAAAGAAGAAGAAAAGAAAAGAGTAGAGAAAAAAAAGAAAAAGAAAAGAGAAAAAGAGAAAAAGAGAAAAGGCAAAAGGAAGAAAGAAAAAAGGAAGTAGAGAAAATGGAAGAAAAAGAACGAAAAGTCACAAAAACAAAGTAATTTCTATGACATGAACTACGTTCGACCTGATTCCTTTTAAGGATACATAGGCAGCCTCACGGTTCGGTCCCATCAAAATAAAAATCCAAAAAGCCCCAAGCAAGAAATTGGGGTAGAAGTTGCGGTTGTTGTGAGAAATCTGATTCCGAAAGTTGTAATTTTGAACCCATCTAAATTGTTTTTGAGCCTTTTGATACCCTTTCTTTCTAACGCTATCTAAAAGCTTACATTACAGTCCAAAGAAAGACCTTCTGATCAGTCTTTGTGAAATGCCAAGTCGAGCAAGAAGAGGTGATTCATATCAGGGGAAACACTCTGGTACAAGCAGGAAAATAATAAAAATGAGAGAGTCTTATTGGTGAAAACCCTCACGGGCACCGTAAGGCGACGGGAGCTGAGAGAAATGAAAAATGAGAGAGTCTTATTGATGAAAGCCCTCACCGGCACCGTAAGGTGACGTGAGTTAGGAGAAATAAAAAATGAGAGAGTCTTATTGGTGAAAACGCTCATGGGCACCTTAAGGCGAAAGTGAGTTGAGAAGTAAACAAATGAGAGAGGTCTGTGGGTGAAAACCATTCGGGACACCGCATGATGAACAAGGTTGGCGTTTGGGTGAAGAAATCAGGCTATGGAATTCTGGGGTAACAAAGTATGGCAATAGAAAGTTGATTGGTTGGACGAATTGGGCCAATTAGTCCGAAATGAATGTCATGATTAATGGTACCAGCTGTTCCACTCAGATAAGTCTCTTTTCCTTTTCTTTCTTTTAGTAAGTCGTTCGGTTTTGGATTTTCTTTATCCTTAACTCTCAAGGTCATTACATTTCATTTCTTTCGGGGTTTTTGTTTCTCTAAGATGTTTCAATGTCAGTCTTGTTCAAAGCAAATGAGAAAGGATTTCAAAGCTCACTACCAACTTCCCAAATTGCAAAGCACAGTGTGGCCAGAACATACCAAAGATAGCATGATGTAAAGTGGGATACAAGGAATCACCGAAAGTTTCATCGGTAGAATGATTTGGTAAGGTCATGGGAGATGCAAAAGTTCAAATAAAGGGGTTAAAGAATTAAAATAACATTATGGTAGAACACTAGGATAATCAAAAGTCATGGGATTTGAAAGTCAGTCCAAAAGTCAAGCGGTTCAGGGCCAGTTCAGGGAAATAGGTCAAAGCAAAACACGGCAGCGGAGACATCTTCAGCAAGAATGCCATCAACTAACCACCATTTTAAACTGACAAGATTTTCCTTTGATTGAAACAGGGGCAGAAAGTTTCATGTGTTTCGGAGAAACTCTCCGTAGGGGAAAGAGCAAGCACCAAAACAGGTTTGACCATAAACTCTTAGGACCTTCCTGGAAAATGTGGCTTAGTTAAATTTCAAAACAATTAGGAATAGCATAGTTTAGCATAAGGAATATAAGTTGGCTTCAAAGTATGCATCTTTAAGATAAGATTCAATTAGGAGTTTTCAGGACCCCTCCCTGAATAATGGGACCAAGTTTGAAGATGTCCATTAGATAACAAGATGTAGCGTAAATCCTGTTGTGGGGTGGTATAATTTAGTCGTAAATGTGTCATTTTTTAGGATAAAACTTGATCTTGATTTTCAGGACCTTCCTAGATAATAGGACATAGTTTAGGGCCATCTTAGATAACAGGACTTAGTGGAAGTAATACCTTTAGAAGATACAACTTAGATCTATAATTGACGTTTAATTAATAGTTCTCAGGACCTCCATGGATAATAGGACTTAGCTTTCAAATTCTTAATAATAGTTGGTAGAATGACTAAGTTTAATACTTACCTACGTGCCCAGCCACCAAACTGGGGCAGAAATTTTCTTTGTTTTGTCTGTCCTGTTGAAGTAAGGAGCCCGCCTGGAGAACAAGGGAATACATCCAAGTCAGCAGTTAGGAGCCCGCCTGGAGAACAAGGGAGCACATTTCAAAATAGTAGTCAGGAGCCCACCTGGAGAACAAGGGAATACATTTCACGTTCAGCAATCAGGAGCCAGCCTGGAGAACAAGGGAATACATTTCAAGTTTCAGCAACCAGAAGCCCACCTGGAGAACAAGGGAGTACAATTCAAGTTTTAGCTTTCGAATTCTTACTGATATTTAGTAACATGGTATAGTTTACAATCACATATGTGCCCAGCCACCAAACTAGGGCAGAAAGTTTTCTTTGTTTTGTTTGTTTTGTTGAAGTCAGGAGCCCGCCTGGAGAACAAGGGAGCACATTTCAAAGTCAGCAGTCAGGAGCTCGCCTGGAGAACAAGGGAGCATATTTCAAAGTCAGCAGTCAGGAACCCGCCTAGAGAACAAGGGAGCACATTTCAAAGTTAGCAGTTAGGAGCCCGCCTGGAGAACAAGGGAGCACATTTCAAAGTCAGCAGTCAGGAGCCCGCGCTAGAGAACAAGTGAACACATTTCAAGTCAGCAGTCAAGAGCCCGTGTGGAGAACAAGGGAATATATTTCAAGTCAGTAGTTAGGAGCCCGCTTGGAGAACATGGAATACATTTCAAGTCAGTAGTTAGGAGCCCACCTGGAGAAAAAGGGAGTATAATTCAAGTTTTAGTTTTTAAGTTCTTATTGATATTTGGTAATATGATTCGGTTAACACTCATATATGAGCCCCGCTACCAAACTAGGGCAAAAAATTTTCTTTATTTTTATCTATTTTGTTGAAATCAGGAGCCCGCCTGGAGAGCAGGGAATACATTTCAAGTCAGCAGTCAGGAGCCCGCCTGGAGAACAGGGAATACATTTCAAGTCAGCAGTCAGGAGCCCGCCTGGAGAGTAGGGAATACATTTCAACTTAGCAGTCAGGAGCCCATCTGGAGAGTATGGAATACATTCAAGTTTAGCAGTTAGGATCACGCCTGGAGAGCAAGGAATATATTTCAAGTCAGCAGTCAGGAGCACGCCTGGAGAGTAGGGAATAAAATTCAAGTCAGCAGTCAGGCGTCCACTTGGAGAAAAGGAAAGCATCTCAGAATGTAGTTCAAGTTTTGACAGTCAGGCATCCACCTGAAGAAAGGGATCTCACCGGGAGAATACAAGTCAACAAGGCAATAAGAACCACAATAGCAAGTTTGAAGATATAGATAGGATTTTTGTAAAGCATAGATCATAGTCTAAGTCTAGCTTCTTTTTATTTTGACATGGTGTAATAGGGGTGTTCAGTAAGCAGTAGCAGCAATATTGAAATCACAGCTTCGTGGTAGTCCCAGCTACCAGACATTTCCGAACTACACTGACCAGATTCCTTTATAGCCATGGATATGTAGGCAGCCTCGGAAGCAGGGTGCGGTAAAATCTTTCAAAAATGCTTCACACGGAGTATTCAAACGGGCAAAAATCGCTCGTATCCACTCACTTTATCTTTGCCCAAAAATTCTGCGTGTTTCGAGCAAAAAGGGGCAGTTGTGAGCACGTGATTTTTGCCCTATATGAATTTCTCTCATAAATTCAAAACAAAATAATTTATTTTCATTACTTGTAATTTTGTGGATTTTCGTGGCATTTTGTGTTAATTGTTTGCATTTGTCTGTGCATTTTATTTCTTGTTTAATTAATAAAAAAATACAAAAAACATGTGCATTTGAATTTAGGAGTTAATTTTGTATTTTAAGAATTAATTAGTAATTAAGTTATTTTACAAAAAAATAAATAAAAGAAAATCACCAAAAAAAAAGGTTAATTTGGATTTTTCATTCTAAATGTCAATTTGGAGTAATTTTCCTTTTAATTGTTTGGTTAATTAATTTTGATAATTATCATTTAGTCTTAATTAGTATTTAGGTCAATTAGGTTCTAGGAATTAATTTATATTTTTATAATTATTTTGAAAAGAAAAAGAAATCAACAAAAATAATTAATTTTGAAAAAAGGAAAAGATTTTAAAAAGAAAAGAAAGATCATATTTTATATTTGGGCCAAAGTTAATTAAAATTGTCAAGCCCAAATCAAACTCAGTCAAACCCACCCGAAACCCATCCAATAAATCCCCACAACCCAGCCCGTACTACCCCTGAACCGATCCAGATCCCTTCCCATCCAAAACGACCCCGTTTAATTGAAAGATGATCCCAGCCGTCGAGATTCTCTCATCCAACGGCTTGGAAGCTAGGGGTCAATAATATAAATTTGTCCAAACGCCCTCCCTACCCCCCCTCCAAGCCTCGTCTCTCACCTTTAAAATCTAGAGACCCAAAACCCTAGCCGCCCTATTTTTCCCTACTGTTTTCGCCGTCCGCCGCCCGCTAGAAATCACTCCACGGCAGTGGCAAGTCTTTGATGGCCTTCAAATTTACACCACAACTTCGTCTCCCCTCCCTATCCCCTAATCCACAAATGGTTCTCTTTGAATCATCCCCGAACGCCACAAATCTTGAATCAAAGATGAACCCTAATTTCTCAAAAAATTCAAATCGTGTGAGTTATTGAAGATTGAGGCTGAAATTGATCTTACTCATGTGTTTTCACCTGAAAACATATGATTAAGACCCATTTCGTTCAAAATCTAAGGCTCGAGGAATAACTTCAAGGCTTGTCTATCTGATTTTAGGTATTGCAGTTTCTTTTCCTTTTCCTGCATTTCTTCTTCTTTTTGGTTCAAATTCACTTCCATCTCTTCTCCGTCCCCTCTCTTTGTTGCTTCGTTATGTGTTAATTTTCCTTGTTTATTCAATTTTTTGGCATGATTAGCTTAACCACGAATTTAGCCTAATTAGTTTTGTTAATCGGCTCATTTCTCTTTCTGTTGTGGAATTCGACTCAGTAGAGTTAGTCTTTTGTTTTTCTTTAGTTTGATCTGTTTGTTAATTTTCAGGGTTAGTTTAATTGAATTGGGTTCTTGATTTCTATTTTTTTTTTACTTAGTGGTGGTTTTATTTAATTTTTGTAATCAGGCTCACTACTTTGGGATTCGACTGGTTAAACTTTTGTGTGTTTTTCTTATTAATGCGTGATTTGAGTTTGTTTCACTGTAGTGGGTTAAGAATTCTTTCTTGGGGTTTGGGGTAAGGCAGACCTGGGCATTAGAGGCCCATCCGCTCAGGCCTAGGTTTGGAATCCTGCTAGGCGATTGAGCTAGTCTGACCCAAGTAAGATGAGGGTAATTTCAGGGAATGTGGGGAGTAATTTAGGAAGTTTAGGATAGGGGAATCTGGGGTAACTGATTTAGAAGCCTCTAATAGGGGTCTTCTAGGGAATTGTAGATTTTAACTTGATCCACAAGTCAGTAATTCAGGGGTCTTTAAGCAAAAAAGGAAATTAAAAAAAGGTCTAAAGTGCAAAACCTGGCTTGTATTTGCTGCCCTAGTAACTTGCCTATAAAGGCATTGTTACTTGAGGTTAAAAAAAGACCTAAGAGCTAGAAATTCAGAAAAATCCAGGCGGCTAAACATTTTTGTAGAAAACACTATTCCATTGAGCTTTACTTTGGTAATTTGAAATCCTCCTCTTCCTGAACCAATTTCCTGATTGTTTAGATTTGGAAATGGTTTGAGATTCAGTCATTCAGGTTGGGTTTTGAGGTTTGCTGGTTTAACTGTGTGTTTGAAATTGATTTTTGGGCGGCAATACTTCATTTTTGGGTTTGAAATTGCTTTGCTGGTCTGCTCTCTGTTACTGGAACCTGCTGCTGATTCCCTGCTATCATTACTGCTGATTCTTCCTTTTTTCATTTACTTCCAGGTATTCCCTGATTATATAGAAGATGAGATGCAAGTATGAGAGCTGTAATTGCATGAAGATTCCATGAATGAATGAATACTATTTTTCTTTAATCATCAATGCTAGCTTTTCACTTGGAATTTCTGAAGCTATTGATGTAGTGTAATAATATTTACCCTGGCCTGTTCACTTTAATTTGGCAGTAGTGTGTTATTCCCTAGAAAACTCATGCTGTATTTTGTTTGTGATGAAAACACATGATCTGATGGTTTGGTTGGTATGTAAGTAGTTCAGGACATCTGAGATATTGTGTATAGGGATTGTGATTTAAGCCATTCACTGTTTGTTATGCATATATTCAAGCATGTGGTTAGACTCCTTTGTTTTGATCCCTAGCTTATCATTTAATTTTTTTTAGAATTAGCGTGCATTTGAATAAAAGGGGTTGATTGCTTGCTTTTGGGACTAAGGTTTATGATTATTATTCTGATTGGTATCAATCTTTGAGTTTAGGGTAATTGGATAAATGCATTGGTTCGAGTATGAGTATTGGACTTGTTTAAATATGTCAAGGCTTTTGTGATGGTCTAAAATCAATAGTGCATGACTCACTGTGATACAGGTTTAAAGTTAGACTAAGCATGTTTTCCATGATTAGAACTCCATTTATTGTTCATATAGATTAAGTCAAGGTTTTAAATAAAGTAAGAGTCACACAATGGTTTGTAGAAATTGGTTAATAGGTTAATATCATGCATGATGAACTAATAAATGTTTGCTTTGGGAATATCTAATCGAATTACTTGTCCATTCTTCCATGTTTCGATTTCTTGCTGCTTATGTTCTGCCGTCGAAGGGATTCGATCCCGAGCTCTCTTCATTTGGTTGCTTTGTTGTTCAAGGTGGGTTTGCCATGAAGATTGTGGCCCATGATCGACGACCCATTTCCCCTAGCCACATCACTTCTTTGGTCTCGGCTAAAGAAAAGAGAACTGGACATTGCTCATTTATTCAGTTGGAGATTAGGCTTTAACATCAAAAAAATCCCTTGAATTCTTTTGGGGCTCTTCCTTTAAGCTAGACCAATCTCAAAACTAGATTGGAGGTGAGACATATCAGATATCACAAAATAGTTATGGCCTTCTGAATTTTAGTTAGGACATCCTTTAAAAAATAGAATTGAGGTGTGCCATGTCGAACAAAAATGACAATTTCATGGCCCTCGTTTTTAAATTAATCTTGTATTGATTCTTAGAATCTGAGGTGTGCCATTTAGCAAAAATTCCATGGCCCTTGCAAAGCTAAAATGCATCGTTTTAATAATATTACCTTCCTAAATTTGGGTGTTCATTTCAAGTGACCCAAATCCAAATCCTAAAACGTTGAATAAAATGTGTTCCAGATCGCGGGTGCATTTCATGTGACGTGATCCAAAGACATGTTTTTGATGAAGTTCAATCTTCTTTAAAAAATAAATAAAGGCAGTTATAATTTAAAATTTGCACATAGGTTCAAAATGTTCTAAAATCAGATAATTAAGCCGAATATAACGGTTGAGCGACCGTGCTAGAACCACAGAACCTGGGAATACCTAACACCTTCTCCCGGGTTAACAGAATTCCTTACTCGGATTTCTGGTTCGCGGACTATTAAACATAGTCATTCTTTTCCTCAATTCGGGATTTTAAACTGGTGACTTGGGACACCATAAATATCCCAAGTGGCAACTCTCAATCTTTTAATAAATAAATCCCATTTCGATTGTCCTTTAATTAGAAAAACTCCCTTTATTATGCCCTTCCGGGGGTGTAGTAGTAAAAAGGAGGTGTGACACATGTTATATTTGATGAAAAGAACTCCTTGGTCGAGAAAGGAACAACTGCAGGTGATGAAGAGCAAACTCAAGAAGCTCAAGAAAATGGAAAAACACTGGAGTAGACTAACACAACAAGCATGATTGAGTCAACTATAGAAAATAGCAACAATACTCCAGATCAACCAGCAGAGTCGACTACAAATACCGTCCGACTAAATGAATGGGGAAGTGAACCCAAATATCCTCAGAAATACATTATAGGTGATCCAAAAGAAGAAATGAAAACTAGGGGTGCTCTCAAAAAGAAAGCAAACATTGCATTAATCTCTCAAGTTGAGCCCAAAAAGGTAGAGGAAGATATGAAGGACTCAACATAGGTGCAAGCCATGCAAGAAGAATTAGATCAATTCAGCAAGAATCAAGTATGGAAATTAATACCCAAACCTGACAAAGTGTCTGTAATTGGAACAAAATGGGTATTCAGAAACAAATTGAACGAGGAGGGAAAAGTCGTAAGAAATAAGGCAAGATTAGTTGCTCAGGGTTATTCACAGTAAGAAGGAGTTGACTATGATGAAACTTTTGCCCCAGTAGCTCGATTGGAATCTATACGAATTATCTTGGCATACACATCTTTTAAAGGGTTCAGGTTATTTCAAATGGATGTCAAAAGTGCCTTTTTGAATGGATTCATCGAAGAAGAAGTCTTTGTGAAACAGCCCCCAGGCTTTGAGGATTCAAAATTTCCATATCATGTATATAAGCTTTCCAAAGCATTATATGGTTTGAAACAAGCTCCACGTGCCTGGTATGATATATTGAGTACTTTTCTTATTGATCATGGTTTTACCAGAGGTAAGATAGACACTACCTTGTTCATTAAACGATCAATGGAAGGTAATCTTATTATTCAAATTTATGTTGATGACATTATTTTCGGAAGTGCTAACTCTATTATGTGCAAGAAATTTTCAAGCCTTATGCAAAGCGAGTTTGAAATGAGCATGATGGGAGAACTCACATTCTTTCTTGGGCTACAAATTCAACAAAATTGAAGAAGGAACCTTTATTTGTCATACGAAATATATGAAGGAGTTAATTCAGAAATTTGGCATGAGCAATGCTAAGTCCATTGGGACTCCTATGAGCCCTGCTACAAATTTGGATAAAGATGAATAGGGCACTCCAGTCGATGAAACCAAATATAGAGGAATGATTGGATCCGTACTATATCTAATAGCAAGTCGATCAGATATTATGTTTAGCGTGTGTAAATGCGCCAGGTTTCAGTAAGCTCCCAAGGAGTCACATCTGACTGCTGTGAAGAGAATAATTCGATATCTTATTGGAACAATATCTCATGGTTTATGGTATCCTCGTTCTAACTCTTTTAAATTGGAAGGTTTTTCAGATGCTGATCTTGCAGGTGACAAAGAAGATAGAAAAAGCACAAGTGGCACTTGTCAATTACTAGGAAAAGCACTAATATCCTGGAATAGCAAAAAACAAGCATAAGTTGCCTTATCCACTACAGAAGCTGAGTACATTGCAATTGGACAATGTTATGCACAACTTCTGTGGATATCCCATCAGCTGGGTGACTATGCGCTTTCGTTTAAACCTATACAATTTTTTTGTGACAATTCTAGTGCTATTTGTCTTTCAAAGAATCCTGTGCATCACTCTAGAGCTAAGCATATAGATATTAAGCATCATTTTATTAGATATCATGTCCTTAAAGGTGATATAGAAATAGCTTTTGTTGGTACCGCTGCCTAATTGGTCAATATTTTCACTAAGCCTTTGCTAGAAGAAAGATTTTGCACTTTGAGAAAATAACTTGGTATTATTTGCTGGTCAAAAACCTCTTAGGACCTATGTGCTATCTTTTATGAAAAGTGTTATAATTACCCTTTCCCACGCATAAAATGTGCCCCCGTTTCTTTCCCTCTCTTTTAACATCAGTCGCAGTATGAAGATAGAAAGCCAATAATCACATCTTCTCAACTGACACCTTTTCCTTTTCTGCACTCAACCATCAAACTTTTCCTTCTTAAGTTAGAAAACCCCTTCAGTCACCCTCACCCACATCTTCTCTCCAAACCCTTATGCAAAACCTCTCCTTCAATGGCGAAACATTCCATGACCCCCTGCTTCCACTCGAAAAAGCACTTGCTCAAGGGCAAAACCCCCTTCCGTTCCGGCTGAGCAAGTACACCTAAGGTCTGATCATTCTGAAGGCTACGCCTCATCCCAAGGTGATATTTCTGAACCGTCTCAATTTCTAGGCGATAAAATCCTAGGCAAACGACCCATGGAAGATCCTCTCATCTCATCCACTCCAAAGAAATCAATAGTCGATTTCTCAGCCTCGCTTGATTCTGACCTGAATTTCTGGTATACCCCTAATAGGGATCTTTTTATTTCTCTCAAGGATAAGCCTATTGCCCATAGACGAATAGTGGATCTTGATGATATGGAATCTCTCAACTGTAAGGTAAAAGATCTTTTTGTCTATCAGGGGTGGGAAAAATTTCTCTCTGTTCCTCCACCTAAAGTTTATGAGCCTTGAGTCCATATATTTTATGCTAATCTTCGCTCAAATAAATCAGATAGTCTAGAATCTCTAGTACTAGGCAAACACATTATTCTTGATTGTGCTTTGTTTGATTCCCTCTTCCAATGTCACTGCTCTGGTTTCCCCACTCTGTTAAAAAATGTATGGCCCGAGAACTTTGAGATTTCTTTTGACCAAGCCAAACAATGCATTGTTGAAAATCCTCTGAAACCCTTCCAAATCAACTGGGTCCTAGTGATGTGAGTTTTGAGACCCGAGTTCTGGCCCATATTGTTGCAACTTCCTTGCTTCCCCGCACTGGGTCCTTTTCAACCTTCTCTTAAAGAGATGCATTTTTTGTCTACTGTCTCATTACCAAACTCAAACTCAGACTTTCCTCTTGGGTCATAAATTTCATGATAGAAAGTGCCAAAGATCCTACCAGTTTACCCTATGATATGGATATCACAGACATTCTTGAAGTCCATCAAATCTCATTATCTGATTATCTCTTCGTCTCTATCTCAAAATGTTACAATTCTAGAGCTTTTGCGAGTATGGGGTATGTGAGTATTAAGCGCTCCTGGGTTAAGAAAAGTGAGAGTGGGGCCAAATAGACCCCTATCGAAGACAATATTTCCTCAGTTGCTCCTACTCTTACCAGTTCTGAGCTGAGTGCAAACTCAGTTCCATTGACTCCAAACTCTCTGACATCCAGAATCTTCTTTCAGCTACTTAGTCCACTGTGGGTGACATTCATTCTATCTCAAAGGAAACAGGGCTTGACGTGTCTAAAATCAGAGTTGTTGTTCTCAGAGTCAGAGAAAATGCTGTCAAAGCTTTCAAGGAGGTTCACGACAGGTTGGATGGGATGAGCATCTCTGCAAATACAAGCTTCGAACAACTGAAGGAGGCCATCTGCGACACTCTTACCTATTTCTTGTGTCGCTAGTGTGGCAATGTGTGATATTGCTACTTGTTCTGCTAGTTTTGTGGGCTGTTCCCCTGGATAATTTTTCTTTTTCTTGATGTTGTGTGCTGTCTCATCAGTCACTGAATGATCTTATTTTGTTTGCTCTGCCCCTAGTCCCGCTTTGCTTCCTGTTAATATCTTGATAACCTATTCTGTGTATTGAAATTATGTGAACAGGTACTCTACAAGTACAGGTACAAGTCGACTATGTGTGTAACATGCACACACTTCTGTGTTATGTGTGTTTGCTATGTGTTATGCTATTATGTGAACAGGTACTGGTACAAGTCGACTATGTGTGGAACATTACCGCACACTTCGTAAACATGCATAGGTAGTGCTCTTTATAAATACTGTACAGGTACAAGTCAACTACACCTATTGAGGGGGAGATTCAAGTCGACTGCATACATTGAGGGGGAGTCAAGTCGACTAATAAGTACAAGAAAGTCAACTGATGTTTACTTCTTTACACAGTATATTATTTTGCCATCATCAAAAAGGGGGAGATTGTAAGATCATATTTTAATGATGTAATTAATATACATGTGCAGGAACTCAAAAGAAGTAAAGAAGAACTTCCCAAATAATTCATAACGAACAAGGAAGAATTCAATCACAAAAGATTTGCAAGGAAAGAAATAAATATTCAGCAGCAAATCAGGATTAACTTCGTAACTCTGGGAAATAAAATCTTCCTTCAATCAGCACCAGCATAATTAATGGAACCAGATCAATCAAGGCAGGAGATCAAGGATTAGCGGAGTTAAAATATTCAAGGCAGAATCATAGAAGAATAAAAGGAGATCTGGGAAGCGAACGTATTTGGAAGATCCAACAATTAAGGAATATCTTGCACTGCATCCTCTGCCAAAGGAAAGAAGACCAAGTGGAGCCAAGCGCTCACTCCTTATTCTTGGAAAGAATAAATTCTTTCCAAGGATCAAATCCCTTGGGTTGACAAGCCTCCATCATCCATTATAGTATAAATACTCTTGTGTAAACCCTAGTCTAATATACTTTGATCGAACCAAAATACTCTCCTTAGTCTACTGCAAACAAGCATAGTAGGTTACTTAAATCTGTAGTGTAACAAGTCAGGTATAGAAAGAGGGTACACAACTGGTGAGGCATTGTATCAAACGAGTGCTAGAAGAACTAAGCGATATCCATCACATCTTTACTCGAAAGAAATTCATTTGCTAGAAGAGAACTCCCTTGCAACCCAAGGGGACTCGATTAGGATTCACATTGAATCC
>MU709271.1:88258-100656 GCA_026770625.1 Nicotiana glauca
AAGGGAGGTGTGACACTTAGGTCTCACAATTCATGGACAAGCTGAGTAGAGTCTCAGGGATCGATACAGAGACATCTGTATTTATCCCCCAAAGGCTACAGAGTTAGGAAAAACTTCACATTTATTCTTTCTTGTCGTGCGGTTTGGTTTCTTAATGCTAATTGAATTTTTACTCTATTCTTTCGTAGATAGCGAGAACACGCGCTTCCTCCTCCACCGATCAGTAGATCGAGCCCCTAACAGCAGTTCCCATGAGGGGCAGAGGGCGCGGCCGAGGTCATGCTAGAGGCCGAGGTAGGGGCAGAGCTCAGCCTAGAGTAGTAGCACCAATGTCGAAGCCTCAGGTTGAGTATTATGATGAGGTTTCGGTCAAGGCAGTTTCAGTGGGCCCAGCTCAGGTCCTAGAGGGGTTCATTTCTACCCCACTACTCCAGAATGCTCTGGTCCGTCTAGTGGGCCTTATGGAGAGTGTCACCTGGGCAGGCTTGCTTCCTGTAGCACCAGCCGTCTCTCAGGCTGGAGGAGGAGCCCAGACTCCTGCTACTCGTACTCCGAAGCAGATGGCTCCCCAGTTTCAGACTCCAGCAGCTCAGCCAGTTGGAGCAGTTCGGCCGGGTGTGGTCGCTGAGACCGGTGATGGAGCAACCATGTCTGCTGATGCCTTGTGGAGATTGGACAAGTTTACCAAGCTCTTCACTACCACTTTCAGTGGTGCAGCTAGTGAGGATCCCCAGGATTATTTAGACAACTGTTATGAGGTTCTCAGGAGCTTGGGGATAGTGGAGACTAATGGGGTCGACTTTACTACTTTTCACTTATCTGGATCCACCAAGACTTGATGGAGAGATTATTGTTTGGCTAGACCAATTGAGTCACCAGCTTTGACTTGGGAACAATTTTCTCAGCTATTTCTGGAGAAGTTTCTTCCTATCACTCAGAGAGAGAACTATCAGAGGCAGTTTGAGCATCTCCAAATAGGGTTCTATGACTATTACTCAGTACAAGACCGGGTTTATTGATTTGGCTCGTCATGCTCTTCTTATACTTTCCACTGAGAGAGAGAGAGAGAGTAAGGAGGTTCATTGAGGGATTCGCTCAGCCTATTCTAATTCAGATGGCTAAGGAGATGGGGAGCGAGATTTCTTTTTAGGATGCGGCCAATGTGGCCAGGAGGGTTGAAATGATTCTATCACGAGGGGTGGTTAGGGGTCTGACATGAGACCTCGTCATTCTGGTAGGTTCAGCGGTGTCTCGTATGGAGGCAGGGATTCTTTTGGTAGGGGTTATCTTTTCAGGCCATTTTATTCAGCACTTCAGACTTCTCATGATACTCCAAGTGGCCATGGTTATCATATTCAGTATTCTGATTAGCAGTCTTATAGTGCATCACCAACTCCTATAAGTGTACTTCCGCTTCAGAGTTTTTAGGGTCGTTAGTCTCAGCAGCCAAGGGCTTGTTTTACTTGTGGCGACATGAGGCATATTGCTAGATTTTGCTTCGAGCTCTGATTAGTTCTCAGCACCAGGGTTCCCGTGCCATGGTTCAGGTACCGAGTGTTCCATCGCCCGCTCAGCCAGCTAGAGTTGGAGGTAGGGGTGCTAGAGGTAGAGGTAGAGGTATTAGAGGTAGAGATCAAGCCGCTAGAGGTGGAGGCCATCCATCAGGAGGACGTCCCAGAGATATAGTTCAGAATGGTGGGGCCCAACCTCGATGTTATGCTCTTCCAGCTAGGCCTGAGGCTAAGGCTTCCGATGCAGTCATCACATATATTGTTCTGGTTTGTAGTAGGGATGCTTCAGTGCTATTTGATCTAGGGTCTACATACTCCTACGTGTCATCTTATTTTGCACCGTATTTGATCATGCCTAGTGATTCTTTGAGTGCCCTTGTATATGTGTCTACACCGGTGGGTAATTCTATTATGGTAGATCGTGTCCATCTTTCTTGTATAGTTATGATTGGTGGTCTTGAGACCCGAGTAGACTTATTACTTTTGGATATGGTTGATTTTGATATCATATTAGGGATGGACAAGTTATCACCTTACCACGCGATCTTAGACTGTCATGCCGAGACTGTAAGCTTAGCCTTGCCGGCGTTGCCTCATTTAGAGTAGAGAGGGACCCCTGGTCATCCTACCCATAGTGTCATCTCATATATGAAGGCTCGGCGTATGGTCGAGAAGGGGTGTTTGGCCTATTTGGCCGATGTTCGTGATTCTAGTGCTGAGGTTCCTTCTATGGATTTTGTGCCTGTTGTTCGTGATTTTCCTGAGGTATTTCCTTTAGACCTTCCAGGTATGCCACCGGACATATTGACTTATGCATTGATTTGGCTTGGGGCACTTATCCCATTTCTATTTCATCGTATTGTATGGCCCCGACTGAGTTGAAAGAATTAAAGGACCAATTTCAAGACTTGCTTGATAAGGGCTTTATTAGACCTAGTGTCTCGCCTTGGGGTGTGCCGATGTTTTTTGTTAAGAAGAAGGATGGATCGATGAGAATGTGTATAGATTACCGGTAGTCGAACAAGGTTACAATTAAGAATAAATATGCATTGCCGAGGATTGATGATTTGTTTGATTAGCTTCATGGTGCCAAGGTATTTTTGAGGATTGACTTAAGATCTGGCTACCCTCAATTGAGGATTAGGGCATCCGATGTCTCTAAGACAGCTTTTCGAACTTGGTACGGGCATTATGAGTTCTTGGTAATGTCATTTGAGTTGACAAATGCCCCATTAACTTTTATGGATTTGATGAACCGAGTGTTCAAGCCCTACTTGGATTCGTTCGTGATAGTCTTCATTGATGATATTTTGATTTATTCCCGCAGCCGGGAGGAGCATGAGCAGCATCTAAGAGTTGTTCTTCAGACTTTGAGACATAGCTGGTTGTATGTAAAGTTTTCGAAGTGAGAGTTTTGGTTGGGATCAGTTGCATTCTTGGGTCATATTATATCAGCAGAGGGTATTCAGGTAGATCCGAAGAAGATAGAGGCAGTCAAGAACTGGACTAGACCCACTTCAGCTATAGAGATCTGGAGTTTATTGGGATTGGCAGGCTATTATCGTCAGTTTGTAGAGGGGTTTTCATCTGTTGCAGCCCCGATGACTAGGTTGACCCAGAAGGGTGCCTAGTTTAGATGGTTGGATGATTGTGAGGCGATCTTTCATAAGCTCAAGATAGCTTCGACTACGGCGTCGGTATTGGTTTTGCCTACAAGTTCAGGTCCATATATAGTTTATTGTGATGCATCTAGTATTGGACTTGGTGCGATGTTGATGGAGGATAGCAAGGTCATTAATTATGATTCGCGTCAGTTGAAGATTCATGAAAAAGAACTATCTGATGCATGATTTGGAGCTAGCAGCCATTGTTCACGCGTTGAAGATTTATAGGCATTATCTGTATGGCGTGGCATGTGAGGTGTTCACGGATCACAATAGTCTTTGGTATTTGTTCAAGTAGAAGGAGATAAATTTGAGGCAGATAAGGTGGTTGGAGCTATTGAAAGACTATGATATCACCATCTTATACCATCTGGGAAAGGCCAATGTGGTGGTCGATGCCTTGAGTAGGAATTCAGCCAGTATGGGTAGTCTTGTATATATTCTAGTCAGTGAGAGACCGCTTGCTTTGGATGTTCAGGCTTTGGCCAATCAGTTTGTAAGGTTGGATGTTTCCGAGCCCAGCTGTGTATTAGCTTGCACGGTCGCTCGTTCTTCTTTATTGGAGCGTATCCAAGATCGGCAGTATAATGATCCTCATTTGTGTGTCCTTAGAGACACGGTGCAATACGGTGGTGCCAAGTAGGTTACATTAAGAGATGGTGGGGTTTTAAGGTTGCAGGGTCAAGTTTGTGTGCCTAATGTGGATGGGATCTGAGATTTTATTTTAGAGGAGGCCTATAGTTCTCGGTACTCTATTTATCTGGGAACCACTAAGATGTATCAGGATTTACGGCAGCATTATTGGTGGAGGAGAATGAAGAAGGATATTATTGCATATGTGGCTCAGTGTTTGAACTGTCAGCAGGTAAAGTACGAGCATCAGAGACCTGGGGGTTTGTTTAAGAGGATTGAGCTTCCTGAGTAGAAGTGGGAGCATACCACTGTAGACTTCATTGTTGGACTCCCACAGACTCAGAGGAAGTTCGATGCAGTGTGGGTTATTATTGATAGGCTGACCAAGTCAGCGCATTTCATTCATGTGGCAGTCTCCTATTCTTCTGAAAGGTTAGCTGAGATCTATATTCAGGAGATTATTCATCTTCATGGTGCGCTCGTGTCTATCATTTCTGATCGAGGTATGCAGTTTACCTCGCATTTTTGGAGAGCAATGTAGCGCGAGTTGGGCACATGGGTCGAGTTAAGCACAATATTTCATCCTCAAATGGACTAGAAGTCCGAGCGTACTATTTATATTCTAGCGGATATGCTCCAAGCTTGTATCATTGACTTTGGAGGCTCGTGGGATCAGTTTTTTCCTTTAGCAGAGTTTACCTACAACAACAGTTACAAGCCGAGCATTCAGATGGCTCCTTATGAGGCTTTATATGGTAGGTGTTGTCGGTCGCCGGTTGGGTGGTTTAAGCCGGGAGAGGCTCAGTTGTTCAGTACGGATATAGTACAGGAGGCTTTGGACAAGGTCACGATCATTTAGGATAGGCTTCGTATAGCCCAATCTAGGCAAAAGAGCTATGTCGATCGCAAGGTTCGTGATGTGGCATTCATGGTTGGAGAGCGGGTATTGCTTCGAGTGTCGCATATGAAGGGCGTGATGAGATTTAGGAAGAAGGGAAAGCTTAGCCCTACGTTCATTGGCTCGTTTGATATTCTTGATCGAGTGGTAGAGGTGGCTTACAGACTTGCATTGCTGCCGAGTTTATCAGTCGTGCATCCAGTGTTTCATGTGTCCATGCTTCTGAAGTATCACAGCGATCCATCCCACATGTTAGACTTCAGCACTATCTAGTTGGACAAGGACTTGTTCTATGAAGAGGATCCGGTAGCTATTCTAGACCGGCAAGTTCGTCAGTTCAGATCGAAGAGTTTCCCTTCTGTTCGTGTTCAGTGGAGAGGTCAGCCTGGTGAGGCATCAACCTGGGAGACCGAGTCCGATATGTGGAGCCGTTATCCTCATCTTTTCTCTGACTCATTTACTTCCTTCTTATGTCCGTTTGAGGATGAACAATTATCTTAGAGGTGGAGAATGTGATGACCTTACTTGTTTTAGAAATAAATTCCATGTTACGAGGCCTTAAAACCTCCTTCCTGCCTCACCTCTATTTGCATGCGCAGTCCGGGAATGTATCCAAAAAGCCATTATGTGAAAATCTGTGAAAAATAATGAATTTTACTTTTAAAATAAATTTATTTTGACTTCGGTCAATATTTTGGGTAAAAAGATCCGGACCCATGATTTGACGGTCTTGGAGGGTCCGTAGGAAAATATGGGATTTTGGCGTATGCCCGGAATCGAATTCCGAGGTCCCAAGCCCGAGAAATGAATTTTTGAAGAAAATTTTTTAACTAAATTTTTTAGAGTTTTTGGAAATTTGAATATAATTGAAATTGATGGTATCGAGCCCGTATTTTGGTTTCGGAGCCTGGTATAGGTCTTATATATGATTTAAGTTGAACCTGTAAAATTTGGTAAGAAACGGACTTGAAATGATGTGATTCAAAACATTAGTTTTAAAATTTGAAACTTTAAAAGTTCATGAGATTTTCTTTGATTTTGATGCTAAATTCATAGTTATGGGTGTTAATTTGGAAATTTGATCACACGAATAAGTCCACATGATGTTTTTGGGTTGATATGCATGTTTGGTTTGGATTCCCGAGGGCTCGGGTCAGTTTTGAATAGGTTTCGAGATGTTTTTACACTTAGAAAAGTTGCAGGTTTTCAGTTTCTGGTATTCTGAAGTTTTGTTCTTCACGTTCGCGGAAGGACTCTCGCGAATGCGAAGGTTAAGTCAGG
Source organism: Nicotiana glauca (assembly GCA_026770625.1). Lineage (NCBI taxonomy): Eukaryota > Viridiplantae > Streptophyta > Magnoliopsida > Solanales > Solanaceae > Nicotiana > Nicotiana glauca. The sequence continues at coordinate 94,246 of MU709271.1, forward strand.
CCGAAGAAACTTTCCTTCTACGTGAACGCATGAAACAGGTCGCGAACGCGAAGCTTTGGGGGTGCTACCCTTCGCAAACGCGGACCTGCTATCGCGAACACGAAGGCCTTTGGCCGGGGTAGGGGGAAGGGGATTTTGTTCTACGCAAACGCGACCATTGGCTCGCGAACATGAAGGCTTGAGGAGTCAAAGCTCCGCAAATGTGAGCCCTTAAACGCGAACGCGAAGGCTAATGGGCCTGACCCTTCGCGAACGCGAAGAAGTCTGTCCAGTGAATTAAAAACAATAGCAAAATCGGGATTTAGCCTATAACTTCATATTTTCAAAACTATAGAGCATTGAGGCGATATTCAAAGAACAAGTTCTTCTCCAAAGCATTGGTATATGAATCTAAACCTTTTTCTTTCGATTTCCCATTGCATTTTATCAATTTTTATCCTAAAATCTAGGATTTTTATGGTAGAAATTAGGAATTTGGGTAGAGTTAGGGCTTTTTAATCAATTGGGATTTAGACCTCGTTTTGGGGTTAGATTTCGAAACTTATTGCATATTTGGGCTCGCATGTGAATAAATGATCGGATTTTGGTCCGAACCTCGAGTTTCGACCAAGCGGAACTGGGTCGATTTTTTACTTTTTGGAAAAAAATAATAGAAACCCTATAATTAAGCATTGGGTACGAATTCTTTAGCATTGATTGATGTTGTTAAATTAATTTGGACTAGATACAAGTAATTTAGAGGTGAATTCTAAAGGAAAAGCGGTGTTTGAGGCTTGAGTTGGCCATGGAAGTTTGAGGTAAGTGTTTGGTCTAACCTTAGCTTGAGGGATTAGGAGTTGTATCTTATTTTCTATGTGTTAATTGTGGAGTACGACATAAAGGCATGGTGACGAGTATCTATACGTCGGTGTCTAGCATGCCCGTGAGTCTAGTGTTGTAATGGTTGTGACTCCATTGAGATTTATTCATGCTTAATATGTTGATTATGATATTATTTCCCTTGCCTGGATGTTATTGTTATGACATTGTCTTCCTTGCCGGGATATATTGTTTGCGATATTGTCTCCCTTGCCCGGATGTTGTTATACTCTAGTTCCCTTGTCGGGATTCTTTTGTGATTGATGTTGATTTGTAAATAGGAGCGGATTGCACGCCTACAACAAGATATATAAAATGGGAGTGGGTTATACGCCTGCAATGAGATATATGAAATGGGAGCGGGTTGCACTCCTGCAACGAGATATATGAAATGGGATCGGGTTGCACGCCCGCAACAAGGAAGAAAAGAAAGTGAATTCTGTGTTTGTTTTTCTTATCCTTGTTAGCAATTGAATTTTGGGTTCCTTACATTCCTTTTTGGTATTCTGTTGTTATATGTTACTCCCCGCAGCCTGCTCCCCCGCCCAACCTTAGTTGTAATTATCTGCTTTTATTTTTCACTGTATATGATTTAACTGCACAGGTTTATTTGGTAATCTGGTCCTAGCCTTGTCACTACTTTGCCGAGGTTAGCTAGGCACTTACCAGCACATGGGGTCGGTTGTGTTGATACTACACTATGCACTGTGTGCAGATACTGGTACCAGAGCATTTGGACCGCAGTGAGGTTGCTGCCTTCAATCCAACATGCGACCCGAGGTAGTCCTGCAGGCATCCGCGGATCTTGGCTTCTTCTTCTATCATTTCTTTTCTATTTTTACTTATTCAGAGACAGAATCGTGTATTTCTATTTAGACTTTATTTGTATTAATCGTAGATAGTCTGTGAAATTGTAACACTAAATTTTGGGTAGGGTTGTATTTAGACTTCCGCAGTTTGTATTACGTTAAATTATCAGATTTGTCTTTCGCTTGTTTAACGATATTATTATTTTCGTTGTTTTATATATATTGTTTTGAAATTATAAGGACTTGAAGACTTGAAAAGTTTTTTAAATTGGAATGGTTGGCTTTTCACTATAGGAACCATCACGACTCCCGAGGGTGGAAAATTCAGGTCGTGACAGATTGGGAATGGAGTAAATAAGGGCTAGATATGTCCCTGTACTATAAAAAAAAGTTATTAGTACTCCCGTTATATTGTCCTTCACTATCTACTCCTACCGTTATTCATTTTAATATTTTTGTCCCCTCATTTAACGAAGTTGTGCCCTGCATACACGTGGCAGTTTTTTAAGTGTCTAAACCCATTTTCCATTTCAACCTAGTATCCATACCCGTAACTAGGGATATACAAAGGAAACCGACAAACCGCACCAACCCGATAATCCGAGTCAAACCGAGAAAAAAAAAACCTGACTATGGGTTGGTTTGATTTGATTTGGTGTTGGAAAAAAACCCCGACCATAATTGGTTTGGTTTGGTTTTAACTAAAGAAAGTCAAACCGAAACCAAACCAACCCGACATTACATATAAAAAAATTGTAGATATATTTAATATATAAATATACTTATTGTGATATAATTTATAAATATTTCAAGATTTCATAATTTTATTTTTTGAGGTATTATTTCAAGGTTGGACTTAGAACTTTTGAATGTTCCAATAAAACTTAATAATCATTAACATTAGTAAATTAAATAGTGCTAACAAAAGCCCAAACCAAAATTAAATCAATATCAATGCTAACAAAAGACATTTAACCAATATTATGAACGAGAATGTATTGAATATCTATGTTTTGTTTTGCAATAATTTAGATAAAAAAGCATAACCTATTTTTATTTTTTCTTTAGCATTTAGTCATGTATTTAATACTCCCTTATTTTAGCATGATTTAGTAATCTTAGATTATGTTTATTTTTATTATGGCTTTTTAATTAGCAATATTTATATGACATAATTTTATTGTCTTTATTGTTAAATATTTTAGGATAATGCCATGACATATCATATTTTGTATTATTTTCTTGGAAAATACTTTATATAGTTGTATCTTACTAGGACTAAAGAAATATTTTGAGCATAATTTATATGTTTTGTTCTACGAAAATTATACGGGAAAAAAACCCGAATAACCCGAAAACTTGAGAAAAATCGAGAGTGAAAAATCCGAGTTTTATTGGTTTGGTTTGGTCTTTAGATTTAATAATGCGATACAATTGGTTTGGTTTGGTAATTGTAAAATCCGAACCAACCTGACCTATGTACACCTCTATAAAATACTGTGTAATTTCACTTCCCATATCACAACCTAATGACATTTGTGAGCACGTGATTTTTGCCCTATATGAATTACTCCTAGAAATTCAAAACAAAATAATCTCTTTCAGTGTTTGCAATTTTGTGAGTTTTTTGTGGCATTCTCTGTTAATTGATTTTTTCATGTGTGTATTTTAATTAGTGAAAAATACAAAAATGTGTTGCATATGCATTTAGGAGTTAATTTTGCATTTTAAGAATTATTTAATAATTAAGTTATTTTATAAAAGGAAAATCACAAAAATAATCGTGTTGCATCCTTAATTTTAATTTTTGATTTTGAGTAGTTTTTCTTTGATTTATTAATTGTGGTAGCTATTTAAGATTAGTTAGTATTTTGGATAAGTTAATTTGATTTAAGATTTTAGTTCTAAATTTTGAAGGAAAAAAGAAAGAAAAAGAATTAATTTAGTTAAGAAAAAGAAAGGAAAACAAAGAGGATTTTTTATTTATTGGGCCAAGTCTCCTAGCCCAACCAGAATTACCCCTGAACCAGCCCAATTCCCCGACCCGTCTCCCATTACAATCAAACAACACCATTTTGACCAAAATCAATCTGGACTGTCTATGTTTGGTTGATCTAACGGACCACAACTCGCTCCTCCCTGGTATATAATTGTCCGAACTGACCCTACTCCCCTCATAACCCCCCCAGCCCGTCTCACTCTCACCCCACACCTTTAGAATCCCCTTCACCATCTCCGCCGCCTGCCGCCCGCTAGAAATCTCCCCACGGTGGCGGCTGGCGTCCAATGGCCACCAAAATTTCACCAGAGCTTCATCTCCTCCCTCTCATACCCATACCACCACCCATTCCCCTCTAATCTCACCAGAAATCGTCAAATCTCCAAACCCTAGGGAGCCGCCCTTGATCCCTCCACCGCGGCCGACGACGCCATTGTTCAACCACCCCCAAATTCGCACCAAACAACCATCACACTTTCCTCATCTCATATCTACCACCAATTTCCCAAAAAACCTCACCTATTTGTTTCAATTCCAAATCTGAAATTCAAGAAAAAAAACAAAACCTCAACCTGCTCCTCCTTCTGATTTCCAGTGGTTTCAAGTCTCGATTCGAGCCAAAATTTATGCCAATTAATTATTCTCATTAAGAACAATCGGTTAGTGTCAGTTTTGGCTCATTTCGAAGTTCACCGGAGTCCAGCCAACCCATGCAAGCCCTGATTCAAGTTTTCCCTTCGATTGTTTCTGGTATGGTTCGTCGTTTGTTCCTTTTCTTTCTTTTTATTTTGTTGTTTTTCTCTTTTCAACTATTATTTCAAGACGTTTTGCGTTCGTAAATCTGTTGTTCTTCATTTTAAAGGTCATTCATGTTTTATTGCAAAATCAACATTCATAAAGGGGTTTGTTAGTTTGGTTTAATCCATAGTTCATTTGAGTTGTATTTTTGCTGTTTTCCCGATTTCTAGCTAAGTTTTAGTGCTCATTTCAAAAATTTTAGTTGATCCTGGTGCTCAATCATTGAGGTTAGCTAATATTGTTCATCATATGCGTTGATTTTCATTCCAATGGCTTTTCTGAGTTTATGTTTGTGTGAAAATGATTTAAAGGTTCAGATGTACTCGTTAGGGGTCATTCGAGCATGTTTTTATCAGTTTTCTAGCATGTTGAAAATCCCATCTAGGTTTCTTGTGATAGACCAAGTCCTTTTGATTCAATTCACAGTTGTTAAGTGTATTCCAGTCTTGCATTTCATCTATTTTTGATCCATTTCAAGGTGTTAGCTCGTTTGTTCTCTGTTGGTTTACATTTGTAGATATTCAGTACTCTGAGGAGGGTAATTGAATAATCAGAAACTTAAGGGGTTATAAAGGCTAGGCAAGGACTGTAATAAGAAGCATGTGTAAGGGTAATTTAGAGCTTATCTACCTAGGAAAATATCAGATTTTTCTAGAACAAGGGGCAGCTGGCCTCATTTGGTTAGCTGAGGTGCTGAAGCCAATGAGGACAGGACAGCTGTCCATTTTCTGTTAAGAAAGATACCATGTGAAGGGTATTTTGCGGAATTCCCATTTCTTTGCCTTGGAAGGCACACAGCAAATCTTCTGCCTTATAAATAATACCCTTCCCTCATTCAGAAAACACAGCTGGAATACCCAAAAAAGATCTAAACATTGCTAAAAAACTCAGAAAACTAGGACAACCTAAGGGAAAAGTTAAAACACTGTTTCATTGAAGAATTGGTTGGTCCTTAAAGCTCTCATTTCTGAAATCATTTCTGAGTAATCGATGGTGAAAATGGCTTGATCTTGGTTGATTTTCAAGTGTGTGTGGTTCGATCTTAGGTTGTTTTTGGTCACTGAACATTGCTTGAGGTCTTGTTGGTTTGAGATTGCTAAAAGTTATTTTCCCCTGATTGTTTCTGGGCTAACTCTATTGCTGGTCTTGTTCCTGTTGTTGCTCACTATTGACTTCCTTGCTTCTCTTCTATTTTGCTTTTCCAGGTACATTTTCTTAAGCCCTGTTTGATGTAAATGTTGTAGTGAAGATGGAAATGAAAGCTTGAAAGCATGGCAATAGATTTGGTGTTGTCTTATTTACATTTTCTTTTGTTGTTGTCATATTATGGTCTTTAAAAATGTCCTGAGCTTGATACTGCTATTTGACGAGTTAGACTGATATGATTGTAATTAAATTGGGGCTGTAGAACTCTTGTTTTGGGGAGTTCATTCGAATCTGATAAGCCCTCAATTTGTGTGGCTTCATCTTAGGCGATGATCAAATATATTGTGATAATTGAATTCTTGTCACTCTTAAGGCATAAAAGCTGCATAAGATCAATTATAGTATAGTATGGATTTTTCAGTACTTAAAAGGGGTTTATTATCATGTATGAAGTATTGGTTTAAGCTTTAAGTGTCGAATATCATGTGATTATATTCAGGCTTGGCAAGCGATTTGAATTTAGTGTTCTACTGTTAATTACCATTTCAGCAAGCATTCTTTATTTAGTTGGATCCCTTGGCAGTTGAGTTCTTTGAGTTCTATTCCATCGCAGTTAATGGCCTTTTGAATTCGGCATGGCTAGCCTTACTTGTTTCTGAACTTAGTATTAAGTTTTGGGGAGAAATTCAAAAATAGCCAGATTTACCACTGGTCGTTGAAAAATAGCCAAGTTTCAAAAGTCATCGAAATTTAGCCACTTTAAATCTGAGCGAAAACACTGTTCAAAATCCGGAAAAATAC
>MU709273.1:3012-13197 GCA_026770625.1 Nicotiana glauca
CGAAGATGTACCAGGACTTGCGGCAGCATAATTGGTGGCGTAGGATGAAGAAAGATATTGTTGCATATGTGGCTCAGTGTTTGAACTATCAGCAGGTCAAGTATGAGTATCAGAGGCCTGGTGGTTTGTTTCAGAGGATTGAGCTTCCCGAGTGGAAGCGGGAGATTTCTCAGGCTCTAGACCTCGAATTTCGACTCCGAGCACATGCCCGAGTCCCATATTTTTCTGCAGACCCTCCAGGACCGTCAAATCACGGGTCCGGATCCGTTTACCAAAAATATTGATCGGAGTCAACTTTAATCATTTTGAAGCCACATTTGAAATTTTTCACATAATTTAACATCTAATCTTTCCGGCTACGCGCCTGGACTGCGCACTAAAATCGAGGCAAATAAAGGTGAGGTTTTCAAGGCCTCGGAAGCACGGAAAAAGAGAGAAATCCGGTGATGAACCTTTGGATCGTCACATTCTCCACCTCTAAAACAATCGTTCGTCCTCGAACGGACAAAAGAGAGAAATACTTGAGTCGGGAAATAGATGAGGATAATGGCTCCGCATATCAGACTCGGACTCCCAGGTTGATGCCTCAAGAGGCTGACCTCTCCACTGGACACGCACTGAAGGAAAACTCTTCGACCTCAACTGTCGAACCTGCCGGTCCTAGAATGGCTACCGGCTCCTTCTCGTAAGACAGATCCTTGTCCAACTGGATAGTGCTTAAATCTAACACGTGGGCTGGATCGCCGTGATACCTCCAAAGCATAGACACATGAAACACTGGATGCACGACAGACAAGCTGGGCGACAAGGCAAGTTTGTAAGCCACCTCTCCCATACGATCGATAATCCCAAATGGGCCAATGAACCTAGGGCTAAGCTTGCCGTCGACACTCGGAGCAAGACCCACTCACAAACCATGAAAGCTACATCTCGAACCTTACGATCCACATAACTTTTTTGCCACGACTGAGCCAAACGAAGAATGTCCTGAATGATCTTGACCTTAACAAGGCCTCCTGAACTAAATCTGTACCCAATAACCGAGCCTCTCCCGGCTCAAACCATCCGACTAGAGACCGATATCGCCTACCACACAACGCCTCATATGGAGCCATCTGAATGCTGGACTGGTAGCTGTTGTTGTAGGCGAACTCCGCTAAAGGCAAATACTGGTCCCACAAGCCTCCAAAATCAATGACACAGGCTCGGAGCATATCCTCCAATATCTGAATAGTCCTCTCGGACTGGCCGTCCGTCTGAGGATGGAACGTTGTGCTCAATCGAACCTGGGTGCCCAACTCCTGCTGAACTGCTCTCTAGAAACGTGAGGTAAACTGCGTACCCCGGTCCGAAATAATCGATGCCGGCACCCCATGAAGGCGAACAATCTCTCGGATGTAGATCTCAGCTAACCTCTCCGATGAGTAAGTGGCTGCAACAGGAATAAAATGTGCTGACTTGGTCAGCCTATAAACAATGACCCAAATAGCATCAAACTTCTTCCGAGTCACCGGAAGTCCAGTAACGAAATAAGGGCTAACCGATGCCCCAGCATCGTTCATGCATCTGATAAACATTGTGTTTCGCCCTTATCTCGACTCGTTTGTGATTGCTTTCATTGATGATATTCTGGTGTACTCGCATAGTCAGGAGGAGCACGCCGAGCATTTTAGAGCTGTATTGAAGTGGTTGAGGGAAGAGAAGCTTTTTGCAAAGTTCTCCAAGTGTGAGTTTTGGCTCAGCTTAGTGGCTTTCTTGGGGCACGCGGTGTCCAGTGAGGGTATTCAGGTTGATCCGAAGAAGATAGAGGCGGTCCAAAGTTGGCTCAGACCGTCCTCAGCCACAAAGATTCGTTGTTTTCTTGGTTTGGCAGGATATTACCGCCGGTCCGTTCAGGGATTTTCATCTATAGCATCGCCCTTGACCAAATTGACCCAAAAGGGTGCTCTTTTCAGGTAGTCGGATGAGTGTGAGGTGAGCTTTCAGAAGCTTAAGACCGCCTTGACCACAACTCTAATGTTAGTGTTGCCATCGGCTTCAAGTTCATATACAGTATATTGTGATACTTCTAGAGTTGGTATCGGGTGTATGTTGATGTAAGAGGGTAAAGTGATTGCTTATTCTTATCGTCAGTTGAAGCTCCATGAGAAGAACAACCCTATTCATGATTTGGATTTGGCTGGCATTGTTCACGCGTTGAAGATTTGGAGGCATTATCTCTATGATGTGCCTTGTGAGGTGTTTACTGATCATCGTATCCTCCAACACTTATTCAGTTAGAAAGATCTCAATTTGAGGCAGCGGAGGTGGTTGGAGCTGCTAAAGGACTATGATATTACTCTCTTGTACCATCTGGGAAAGGCCAATGTAGTGGCCGATGCTTTGAGTAGGAAGACGGTGAGTATGGGAAGTCTTGCATTTATTCATATTGGGTAGAGGCCTCTTGTAGTTGAAGTTTAGGATTTCGCCAATCGGTTTGTGAGGTTAGATATTTCAGAGCCCAGTCGAATCTTAGATTGTGTGGTTTCTCAGTCTTCCTTATTTGATCGTATCAGAGCATGCCAGTATGATGATCCTCATTTGCTTGTCCTCAAGGATAGATTTTATCACGGTGATGCCAGAGATGTGACTATTGGTGATGACGGAGTATTGAGGATGCAGGGCTAGATATGTGTGCCCAATATGGATGAGCTTCGAGAGTTGATTCTGGAGGAGGCCCACAGCTTGCGGTATTCCATCCATCCGGGTGCCGCGAATATGTATCATGATTCGAGACTGCACTACTGGTGGAGAAGAATGAAGAAAGTTATAGTGGGATTTGTAGCTTGGTGCCTCAATTGTCAGTAGGTGAAATATGAGCATCAGAGATCGGGTGGCTTGTTTCAGCAGATGGATATTCCAGAGTGGAAGTGGGAGCGAAAAACCATGGATTTCGTAGTTGGACTCCGACAAACTTTGAGGAAGTTCGATGCTATTTGGGTGATTGTGGATCGGCTGACCAAGTCCGCACTTCATCCCTGTATGCACTACCTATTCTTCAAAGCGGTTATTTGATATTTATATCTGAGAGATTGTTCGCCTGTATGGTATCCCAATTTCCATCATTTCAGATAGAGGTACTCCGTTCACATTGTAGTTTTGGAGAGTCGTACAACGAGAGTTGGGTACTCAGGTTGAGTTGAGCATAACTTTTCACCCTTAGACAGATGGGCAGTTCGAGCGCACTATTCAGATATTGGAAAACATATTGCGCGCTTGTGTCATTGATTTTGGGGGTTCAGGGGACCAGTTTCTACAGCTCAGGGAGTTTGCTTACAACAACAGTTATCAGTCGAGTATTTAGATGGATCCATATGAGGCTTTATATGGGAGACATTATAGATCTTCAGTAGGTTGGTTTAATCCGGGCGAGGCTAGGCTTTTGGGTACAGACTTGGTACAGGATGTTTTGGACAAGGTGAAAGTGATTCAAGAGCAGCTTCGTACAGCGCACTCAAGACGAAAGAGTTATGCTAACATGAAGGTTCGAGATATATCTTATATGGTTAGGGAGAAGGTTCTACTAAAGGTTTCACTCATGAAGGGTGTTATGAGATTTGGGAAGAAGAGCAAATTGAGCCCTCGGTTCATTGGGCTTTTGAGGTGCTTCGGAAGATTGGGGAGGTGGCTTATGAGCTTGCCTTGCCACCTAGCTTGTCGAGCGTGCATCTGGTATTTAATATTTCTATGCTTAGAAAGTATATTGGCGACCCATCTCATGTTTTGGATTTCAGCACAGTTCAGTTAGACGCTGATTTGACTTGTTATGTGGAGCCAGTGGCTATTTTGGAGCGGCAAGTCCGAAAGTTGAGATCAAAGGATATAGCACTAGTGAAAGTGCAGTGGAGAGGCCGGCCCATGGAGGAGGAAACTTGGGAGACCGAGCGAAAGATGCGGAGCAGATATCCATACCTATTTGAGGCTTCAGGTATGTTTCTTGACTCGTTTGAGGACGAAAGTTTATTTAAGAGGGAGAGGATATAACGACCCGGCCGGTCGTTTTATGAGTTATAGCCCTGTTTCCCCATTTTTGCTTCTTTATGTATTGTTCATATATATTTCATCGTATCATGTGCTGGTTTAGGTTCAGAGTGGTCTTCGAGTGGAATGAGACACTTAGTCTCTAATTTAGGAGCTTAAGTTGGAAAAATCAATCGGATGTTGACTTATGCGTAGAAGGTCTCGGATGTGAATTCTGATGGCTCGAATAGCTCTGTTAGGTGATTTTGGACTTAGGAGCATGTTCGGAATGCAATTCAGAGGTCCGTGGTAGAATTAGGCTTGAATTGGCGAAATTGGAAATTCAGAGTTTCCGGTTGGCAGTAGAAATATTGATATCAGGGTCGGAATTGAATTCTGGAAATTGGAGTAGTCTATAGTGTTATTTCTGACGTTTGTGCAAAATTTCATGTCATTCGGAGGTGATTTGATAGATTCGACGTGGTTTGTGGAATTTGGAAGTTTCTAAGTTCTTAGGCTTGAATCTGAGGGTGATTTGGTATTGTTTTAAGTGATTCGAAGGCTCGACTAATTTTGAATGATGTTATGAGATTTTTTGGCATGTTTGGATGAGGTTCTGAGGGCCTCGGGTGAGTTTTGGGTAGTTAATGAACCAATTCTTGGTTTTGGAAGTTGGCAAATTTTCTAGTATTTTGTAGTAGAGAAATCCTTCTTCGCGTTCGCGGGAGGGATCTCGTGTTCGCGAAGGGGTGTTGAGTGAGGCAGTTGAGTTGTTCTTCGTGTTCGCAATGTAGGTCCCGCCTTCGCGAAGGTTCATGAGTTTAAGGCTACGCGTTCGCGTAGGGTCGAGCTGTGTTGTCATCGCGTTCGCGAGTGGGCCCTCGCGTTCACGAAGGAGGGAATTTGGTCTGAGGAAGCTTGTGCTTCGCGAATGCGAGGGCGCTACAACGTTCGCGAAGAGGAAGACATCTGGGCAAAATGTTTAAATCCAAAAATGAGGGTTTGAGTCCATAATTTCAAAAGTCAATAGAGAGCTCGGGAGAAGGAGATTTGGGAGGGGATTTTTAGAGGAATGATTGGGATAAGTGTTCTCCACTCAAATTTGGTTAAATTCCATGATTGTGTCTTGATTTTTATCATTTAATTTGGGAATTTAGGGTGAAAATTGGGGAAAATGGTAGAAAATTTGGAGAGTGGATTTTAGGGATTTAGATGACCACTTGACGTCGTCTTTTGGTGAATTTGATATGGGTATACTCATGAGCGAATGGACTTTCTAGTTCTGTGATTTTTATCGGATTCCGAGACGTGGGCCCGGAAACCGGATTTGAGCCAAATTTTGGATTTTTAGTCTAACTTGATAATTTTCGTATGAGTTTCATTCCTTTACCGTATATTGATTTTGGTTAGATTCGGAGCATTTGGAGGCCGAATCGAGAGGCAAGGCATTGCGGGCTGGAGTTTTGGCTTGTTTTGAGGTAAGTAACGTTTCCAAACTTGGTTTTGAGGGTTCAAAACCCCGAACTATATGTTCTATGGTTAATATTAAGGTGACGCAAATGCCAAGTGACGGGCGTGTGGGCGTGCACCGTGAGAATTGCGGCATGGATCATTCCATGGCACCGCTTAGTGACTCTTTCTTGTTGATATCTGTGTTGTGATTATGCGATTAAGTTAATGAGTTGTAAATCATGCTAATCGCCATGTTAGGGCTTCATGCCGATACTATTGAGACCCGAGTGGTCGTTTTATGTTGTCATATCATTAGTTTCATTGATACTATGTACTCAGTATTGTTCATGCAAATCCTATTATGTCTCAGTCTCGGTTGTTATCATTTGGCATATCATATCATCATTTTGGGCTAGTATTATGGTACTGTGAGCCCGTGTGTATGAGACTGGAGAGTGATGACTGAGTGAGACCGAGAGCCTGATTATGAGACAGTATGGGATCGGGCTGCACGTCGCAGCAGAATATTGATTATGCCTTCGTTGGCTTGTTATAGCGCTTGGGCTGAAAAGAGCCCCTCCGGAGTCTATAAACCCCCAGTGAGTGTGGATGATATTATTGAGGGATGGATTTTCCTGGACATGGATTTGCCCAAAGTATTGATACCTGGGGAGATTTCTCCTCAGGTTTGGATTACCCTTGTTCCTCGGTACCGGTGGACTTGAAGTCGGTGTTATATATATATTCCAGGATAGATTTCCCTGGACCGGATGGCCATATGCGGTATCAAGTGGTTGAGCACTTGAGAGTGGGAGCACATAGTGCATTTTCATATATTTCTGGCATTTACATTTAGAGATTTACTGAGTTTTACACTTTACATTGTTCGGATTAGTGTTTTGTCTTACTGTTAAGTTGAATAATTAAACTACCAGCATGCCTACTTTACTTCTCCCTTTAAATGTGTTGTAACTACTGAGGTTTAGTTCGTCACTACCTGTCAGTCCATAGTTTGGACTTGTTACTTACTGAATTGGTGTACTCACGTTACTTCTACACCTTGTGTGCAGATCGAGATATCTCAGGCCACGGTAGCGGTTGTTGACTGTTCGAGACGCGGATTTCATCGGAGAAAGCGAGGTAGTTGCCTGACGTTCGCAGTCCCGCCTTTCTCCTTCCTTACCTACCCTCTAGTGTATTTTGGATATTTTCGGACTATTTCGGCTTAGTTATGTTTCAGATGTAGTGTTGCTCATGACTTAGTGACACCCGAGGTCGGACGTTTTAGTTTCCGCTTTTTATTTTGATTTTGGCTTTGCATTTTTTACGGATTTCAGTTGAAAAAGGTTATTATTTAAGCTTTAAATGAAATGTTGAACTGTTTTGGAAATGTGTCGGTTAGTCTAGTTTCACGATAGGCACAATCACGATCGGATCGATTTTGGGATCATGACAGAGATCCGTGCACTTATAGTAGAAGTTTATTTTACACATCATGTAAATTATAAAAGTAATAACAAGTAAATTTTTGTGAGAAGCATCAATTGATGGTAAATCAATAAATTGATCAATTGATGTACCTTAACACAAAAGTTACAACATAAACCCTTTTATTATAATAAAATGTAGCGTAACACAAAAGGATTATAGAAATAAATGCTTCTTGCACAGGCTTAAATATTGTAGATTTGCGTTTATCCTCAGCATTCTTGATATTTGGCGACAAGCACATATGCCAAGGCTCGGCTCTTGGAAGACGTCCCCAATAATCTTCCAATGTTGTCCCTAATTCACGATTAATTCAGATATTAGGGGAAGAGTTACTCTTGGAACGGACGGAGTGATGTCACATAAAATGAAGTACAAAACAGTTGGAGTAATGCTAGAAAAACATGGTTTATTAAGGCTTTTTATATTAAAAAAACCTTAATAAATCACGTTTTATATAAACGTTCAATCAAAAAAAAAATAAAAAGCTTTTTAAAACGCGGTTCAAAAGCACATTTTATATGGTTTGGTCACCAATTTTTTTTAAACCTATTTCGATATTTTGAATCTAAAAAATTCACAATTGGGTTCTGGATTTCCACTGTCAAGCCAATACTCATGTCATTTGGTATGACGTGACACTTTTTTTCTTTTAAATTTATTCCAAAAATGTAGTATGTTTTCTTAATACTTAAAAAATTTCACTTTAAACTTAAATAACATCACATGTTTAACATTTGTGTTAGAGTTGAGACCACGTGTTAATTTACCAGGGGTATCAATGATTCGGTTCGGCTGGTTATTTTATAAAATTTATACCATATTAATTTTTCGATTATTCTATTATATATAATCAAAATTAAACTTTTTGAAACCTTCCCAATCATGTCGGGTTTTTCTTCGATATCGGTACAGTTCGGTAATTTTTCGGTAATTTCTTTGAATGTCATATAAAAGTCACTAGTAGAAGTAAAGTACAACAACATACAATATTTTTATATGGCTTAGCAAAACTCTTTAGACATTTTTACAATTTAAGTTTTAAAAAATAATGAATTAAAAAAATATGAAAGATGACTAGAATATAAATTCAATATAAATTCATCAACTACTCTACATCAAAGTAAAAGAAACTAAGCAAATAAAAAAAATCACACGAGTAAACAAATATTAACCAAGTTGGGGTTCAAGAATAAAGTCTATAGAAGATTAAATATTAAAAAGATAAATCAAAATCATACAAAAGGAAACATACTAATATATTATAGTTTGCTACTTATAATCGCTACAATACCTTATTTTTTGCTAGTCATGAACATGTTGGAAATAATTTTGTTTCAATAGAAATAGCATAATAGGTTTGAGAATTAGAATTTTGAGTTGAATTACTTGTTGGCTTGTAACTGTGTCATAATTTCAAGGCCCAAAAAAAATAAAATTAAGGCATTATTATTTTTAAACTTAATATATAAACATATTTTTCACATTGTAAATTTATTATGTATGGTTCGGTATTTTTTTCGATTTATTTTCATAAAATAAAAAACTTATCCTCATTATCGGTACGGTAATAAATTTATATAAAAACCTACCGTTTTATTAAAAAAAACCTAAAAAATGATTCGGTACTGTACAATACGGTCGGTTTAGTCAGTTTTTAAATATCCGGTGATACCCCTATAATTTATGTCGTCTATATCGATATGGAGCACTTAGTTTGCATTAATCCGAAAAAAAAAATGAATAGGAGATGGTTTAGAGATCTTCAGTGCTTAAGGGATCCAAACCCTTGTATTATTTTTTTACACCAAAATGGTGTAAACACCAAAAATAGTAGTACAAATTAACTCCATTCTATTACACTAGTTTTTACACCAAAAAAGAATATTTCTTTTATATTTTTCTCTCTCTTCTATATTATATTATTTTCCTTATAAAACAAATCCTTTCTTCTTCTTTTTACATATTTATCCCATATAATTCATATTTTTTCTAATATAACCTTTTAATATAAAAGTTATTTTACTCCTATAAATTTTAAATAGTATAAATTATAAACAAATATTATACATTATACATATTAATGTATAATTCAAATAAAAATGAAATCATTGATAAGATATAATTAAATAAATATTACATTATGATAAAATTTAGTTTAATTTTTACATAAATATTCAACTTACAAAATTAGATGTTGCTCCCATAAATGCTCTATTAGTGCATTACAAAGTGCAAAATGAGCATCTTTGTCCTTAATTTTTTTGTTCCGAGTTAATAATTGTTCAACTCAGTAATTTTGAAACTAAAAGAATTTAAAGAAGAAAATAAAAATTTATTGTCGAATTTAGATTCTATTTAAGATCCAAATATTCGTGAATTTATTCGACAAGAACAAAAACAAATACAGTCAGACCCCTCTATAACATCATTCCTATGTAACAACATATCATTATATAAGTTAAGTTTTTTCGGAACTAAATTTTATGTTATGTTAATAATTAATAGAGTATATGTTCTCTATAGCAGCACTTTGTTATAACATCCAAAAATATTCGAAACAAACGAGTCCGTTATAGGAAGAATCGAGTGTACTGGATAAAGAAATCAACAACCACAACCACAACAACTCTCCGCCTCATATACTTAATATTTTAATGGTATTGAAAGATATAAAAACGTCCTTTCAGAATATTAGATTATTATTGTAATTTTCTCATCCAATTATTTTATTTAATGTATTTTCAATTTTAATCTATGGCGCTACTGTATTAAATATTTATTTTTATGATAATCAATGAACATATATTATTTATAACATATTATATTTCAATTTTATACTTTTTATGGTTATATATTTTTATACAATTATAACTTATAATAGAATTAACTTACAATTTTGTATAAAAATAAAATATACAATAATTAATTTATAAAAATTATACACCTGTAGACAATAAATTTGCGGACGAGAAAATAAAATCAAGACCGAAAATATTGCAACAATCGTAGTGTTTGATTTTGAATATTTGAGTGTACAATCTCTATGAATCCTCTGATTCTTTTTTTCAATAGTAAATAAATTCAAGGGCCTTTGAGCTTGATCTTGAATCTATATTTGTTTCCACTAATGATGATCTTGTTCTTGAGCTTGGGCTTGATTGCTTGAACTTGACTTGATTTGGTCTTCGTTCTTGAGCTTGAACTTGACTTGTTCTTCGTTCTTGAGCTTGAACTTGACTTGTT
>MU709277.1:27809-50665 GCA_026770625.1 Nicotiana glauca
ATCTATGTGTTAGAATCTTCTGCTTTTGCTGGGATGTCTTGTTGAGTTACAACTTGTTAGTAACAACTGCCCGCTGCTTTTGCCTTCTATTGTTAATGAATTTTGACATTTTTTTGGTCTGTTTCTCAGAAGGATGATCTCAGAGCCGTGGTTGAATATCTGCGGACAGATGGCAATGTTTCTTTGATTGGCTTGTGGGGTCGTTCAATGGGTGCAGTTACTAGGTACTCTAATTTCATTGCTTTTTTGTTGATCCTGCTGCATCTATATACACTGTTTTGCATACAGATTCTTGGCATAAGGAGGGTTGTCTAGCAAGTGGAATAACCTGCTGGTTATCTGTATTTTTGAAGAACCAGGGAAATAAAAGGATTGGAGCTGCTTTTCCATTTCAAAAAAAGGCTTGGAGCCACTTTCCTCAGTTTTAATTCTGCGAAACTTGCCTTCGTTGTTTTGCTTATATAAGAAACACTGGTGCATTTTTTTTATGTTGGAGTAGAAGTACTGGCTGTTGCCTATCAGATGGCCCAAAAAGATAGTACAACAAATTTTATAGATGTTGAAGGCATGCTGAATCCACAAAAATATAGAACATTGTTTAGTTGTAACTTGTAGCTCTTTGATTTCCATACCAAGCTAATTTGGTATATTATCATTTTGACGTCAGCCTATAACAATCTTAACTTGGATCTAGCTGAGAAGATTTTCACTGTGTACTAGTAAGAATATTTTAATTCAAAATATCTTGTGCTATGATGTTGTGAGGCTTTAGGGAGCCAAGACTGTGTACAGCTCTTAGGCATACACAAGCTTCGCCATAGGCACAACACAATGAGGCAAGTTAATGGATGGGACGAAGAGAAATGCAAAATTTTCCAAAACATATTAACTCCTGTGTTTTAGGATCACAGAATTTTTTTTTATGATAAGAGTAGTAAGATCATTTATCTTATTACCATTTAGCACGTTCAAATTTAGTATTTTAGGATCATAAATTTGTATGGCTAAACCATTCACGTCGTTCATGTCCCCTTAAGCACAAGAAAGGTTTGTTTGGCCAAAAAAGTAGTAGTCATCAAGCGTAACAGATGAATAGTCAAAATTGGTCTTGATCTGCTAAGTTTCACATTAGATGAGAAATTCTATTTTTTATTAGGTATATCAAGAGAAGATGAGATATTTCATGCTCAAGATTAAGCCTTCAGTCTCAAAGAGTATCTTATTTATTACGAGAAGGGTTTTCCTTTTCTGGCTTGTTAATTATTTGTTACGAGAAAGGGTTTCATTTCTATCGAGCTAGCATATCTATTAACTTCCGGTAATCAGCTTGACTTGACAGATTGCATGAGCATGCAATCTCTACTTTTTTTGTTGTTGCTGTATATGGTCAGGTATATACCTAAAACATTGTGCGTCACTGGTAGCCTAATTAAAGTGACTGACTTATACATCGACTTTGCAGCCTCATGTACGGCGCTGAGGATCCATCCATTGCTGGAATGGTTTTAGACAGCCCCTTCTCTGATTTGGTTGATTTGATGATGGAACTTGTAGACACATACAAAATCCGGCTGCCCAAGTTCACTGTAAAGTTTTAGAGTTTAAATTTTTTTTATCTGGCGCATTTTGAAATGTACTTTCCGGGTTCTTTTCTTGGGTTATTCTCATATTTTCTCTTTGCAACTGAAGGAGTGGCCTTCTTTTGTTCTGTCTTCTTCCTAATTCATTGCTCTTTCTGAGCTTCCTCCTTTCCTGTTATTTTAGGTAAAGTTTGCAATCCAATATATGCGCAGAGCGGTCCTAAAAAAGGCAAAGTTTGACATAACTGAGTTGAACACAATTAAGGTAATTCCTGTGGGAAGTTGTTTTATGTTTGACTCTTGATAATATGACCTTTTTTATGTTTGACAACGTTCAGCAATTGAGAAATAGAACAGTGTGTAATTGAAGATATTGTAGGAAGTTTTCCTAATAGTATCAAGTTTTTTTGTGTGGAACGTTTTTGGAAGTGATAGTTCCATTTATTTTTTTAAACAATTTTATTGACCATCTTTGATCTTTTCGTTATGCTAAATTTTATGTAGGTGGCAAAGTCATGCTTCGTCCCTGTTTTACTGGGTCATGCCGTTGATGATGATTTTATACATCCCCATCACTCTGATCGTGTATTTGAGGCGTACATGGTAATTGTCTAATTTACCCCCTCCCCCCTTCCGGTAAAAAGGAGAAAAAGGAAAGAATTGGATTGTCTTTTTTTCTTTTGTTCTTAATTTTACAGACTTTATGGGTGTAAAGGCATGTCAAATGTTTCTTTT
Organism: Nicotiana glauca; assembly: GCA_026770625.1. Taxonomy (NCBI): domain Eukaryota; kingdom Viridiplantae; phylum Streptophyta; class Magnoliopsida; order Solanales; family Solanaceae; genus Nicotiana; species Nicotiana glauca. The sequence continues at coordinate 30,125 of MU709277.1, forward strand.
TCTTGGGTGTAAAGGCATGTCAAATGTTTCTTTTTCTTCTTGAAGTGGATCTCTGGGTTTAGAACGCCAGTTCTCTAGTGCTATGTTCCTTTATGCGCTATCAGCTATGTAGCAGTTAACTTTGTGATTTTATAACACTTTTCATTCTTGTAACTGGTATTTATTGCTGTTTGTCCAGAAATGTCATATGTCAATATGCCCCATCTTGTTTCTTATTGTTTAGTGAACTTAATGTTGGCAGGGGGACAAGAATATTATAAAATTTGAGGGTGATCACAACTCTCCACGCCCACAATTTTATTTTGATTCTATAAGTATCTTCTTCAACAATGTTTTGCAACCACCAGAGGATGAAGCAGGGGGTGCATTCTTTGACATGCCACATGATTATTTTGGCAAGGTATAGTTCTATGAATCTATGTCATTATTGGTTCAAGCGCATGGAAACTGCTGAGTTAGGCTAATAACTCATTGGATTCGAACTCTAATTATTTCCAGGGCAGTTGGAGTACAGTCCATGAAGTTGACTTTATGGATGATGTCCATGATGGTATTAGTCTTTTCTTCTCTTTTATTTCCAGCAGCTGTTTCATCTCAGAGAAGGGGAGAACGGGTTTTATGTTGATTCTTCATGCTATACAAATATCGACTGTTATTCATGTTTAATTTGTTATCAGTTGCAGCTGCACCAACTAGTAGCACTGAAGATGTAATAAAGCAGGTTCGCTCCAAAAGACCCATGAGTCGGACAGAGGTAACAGAAAAACCTTCAAGTTGTTGCTTTGATAATTGGTAAAATAGATGGCATGAGCTCAATTCTATTATGGAAAGTTTGGGGATTTTAAGAGGAGAAACTCAAGTGATGGAAAAGAAATTTATACATGGACATGTATGCTTGAATAACTTGTCAGAGTTGAAAAGAGCAGGTGGAAATGTGTAGTTACCGACTGTTGAAGATGTAATATTAATAGTGAGATTTTTTTAGTAACTTAACATTCTAGAAAATATGGTCTCACAATTCAACATGGTATAAGGTCTTGGATTCAAGTATCACCTCCACCAAGTATTAAAAAGAATTTCGACGTGCTTGATCGATGCGAAATAATCAGGCCAACACGTGAGGGGACCTACTGAAGATATAAATATATAAAAGTGTGCTCTCTCTAGCAGCTTAAACTTCTAGATGGGATTTTCACACAATTCAATAGTTACGACATACATGCTTGTAACCAAATGCATGGAAGTTGAAATCTGCAATTCCCGTTTTCTTTTTTTGAAATTATAGAATTGGCTGATTTAAAATATATTCTGATGTGACCTATATTTTACATGCATAGTCAAAAGAACTTTCGCATTCATAGGATGGTTTTTCTCTATACACCAATTTCTACGGAACTTCTTTATCCGAGTTGGTTTATAGAACTGTGCTTTCCTTTCTGTGCAAATACGACAATGCACGACCTAACCCAACTATTTGCTTAACTTGTGTCCACTCCATTGTGCATTAATTTATTTATTATTTTCTTTTTGCATAAGGAGACTTTTGCTTTTCTTTGCCACTACCTCATGCTCTATTGCAGACAATCTCATGTTCCCCTTCTGCTCTCGCCTCTGGATCTGCAATTGTTACACAGCTACTATTCCCCAGATCTTTTGCTTTTCTTTGCCAATATTTCCGTTTCTATGCCGTTCTTTTGGTGAAAAAAGAAAGCTTTCCTATTATTCCCCTATCCGTCACTAGTTATATTCAATTCAGATTGCCTATTCGCAACACAATCTTGACCTCTGATCAAGCTAAGTACAGGAGTAGATAGGCAGTTAGGGGAGCGGGTGGGGTGGATATGGCAGCTAGACATGCCCAAGTCATTACCATAGTGGCAAGGAGATTGTGGCAATTGCAGGGGTAGTGACTGGACAGGAATCTCCCCCCTCCCCCCCCAAAACCCCCTCTGTTGAGAAAATTCCGTTCAAGGTAGAATGATATTTTATTTTGTCTTGGAAGAATAAGTTGGGGCGAGATCCGTACTGCTGAGGATCTTTGTGATGGAAAAGGAGTGATCAAACGCAAGAAGCTACTTTAAAGGGGACAGTTACTGGTGAGTGGGTGACAGAAAGGGAAGGGGGAAGTGTCTACAGGGGTAATCCCAGGATGGTGGATGGGGAAAGAGGGATGAGATCAAACCAGAGGAATGCTGGGATAATATATTTTTTCTGGATCTTTATGCATTCAACCATGAACTGCGCCTAACCCAGTTAATGCGTCTGGTTGTATTCGAGTGGTTTAGGCTTCTATGTGTGTCTACGTTGTGAGAAGCATAGATATGAGAGTATAGATCTTTCATGAGAAACCTTTCTAGTAAATCTCTATTGCATATCTACCGTCTGCAAGTTAATCAAATCATCTCTGTTGCATGTATACAAAGTGCTTACGCATGAAAAAGTCTATCCTATGTTTTCTGCCTCATTCTTGTTTATTTCAATTTGTTCAGGTCCCGTCTGACATATCTGCGCAGGATAACCAGACTGAAGACCAGGTAATTCCACAAATTTCGGAATTATTATGGAGATTTTAACAAGGAAAACTTTCTTAAAATGCTTATATTCCTCGAATGCTCTTCCATAAAATCAATCACCTGAAATATCCACTTTAACTGGAAGGAATTAGTCTGCTTCAAGAATTTATGGATATGCTTTCATGTTTCTTTGACGATTCGGCCTCCCAATTAGAGTTTATGACAAAAGATGCCTGTATTAATTTTTCGATTTTGAAATGTTAGTATGGCTGGGCAAAAGTAATTTCTGCTGCTTCAACTAATTCATAGTTTCATACATATTTTTCTCCAGGAAGAAGGTACTGGAACCGACTCTGCCCCATCATCTTCAAAAATGATCAGCTTCGAACTTTCCAATGGTGACCCGTTTGGTCCCAATGTTCCTGCATCAATAGATGATGATGACTATGTGGAATACTCACTTGATAGTTTGGCAGATTTTCCTAGTAATGTGGAGGAGGAAGAAAGGGTAAGTACGTTGAGGTTTACAGGATTTCGTCGCTTAATTGTAGGCTTCAGTATTCAGTCTGTTCATTCACTGTTTTAACCTTTTGTCTGTTGACAAAATATCAGATGTTAATGAAAGCAGTACTCGAGTCTTTAAAAGACTTGGAGGTAAAACCTCCTCCGGCTGAGCAAGCATCCTCAAAAGTTGTCGAAGAACTTCCTCAACCTTTGCAGGACAGTAAAGAGGAGTCAGCTTCTACAAAACAATGTACTCCATCAAAAGAAATTGGTGCTAGTCCCATAGTTTCTAATGGACATGATTCAGACGCCAAAGTCCAAGTTCAAGATACTGTTAAAGTATCAGTAACACCAGCTAACAGTACTTTATCGGCGAAAGAAGTGAAAAGCAACGGGACTTCTTCTCATTGTGACATGTCTGTCAGCAGTCAAAGTTCGTCCAACGTTGACATGGTTGATGGTACTAAAGCCACTGTGACCGTTGTGAAGAACCCAACAAGTAATATCATGGATGGTTTATTGCGTCGTTGGGATCTCAACTTTTTCAAGAACAGATAATGGTTAGACGATGGACTTTTTACAAAGAAAACACTTGGAATGGATTACGTGTTAGCAGAAAAGTTATAGCGGTTATAGAAATTTGCTGTTCGCTGGATGTACATTTTTTGGGGGAGTAAATATTTGTACTTTCTGTCAGGGGTGGTAAGTTGTGGCAGGTGGTTGTGGGAAATGGAGGAGGGTGGGTTCGGTTGTCGCCAATTTACATAGGTCTTCCTTGTTTGGTACAAGTGATTCAGCTTGTATATGTATTCCCAATGTGAAGAAATTAGGCTCATAGGCCCATTGTTTGTTGTAAATTGTGGATTGCCAAAATGTGTTATGTAGATGTACAGGTGATGTGCGCAATTTTTTCATGACAATCTTGCAATTGTTAGCACTCTCAAATTTCTCTATTTTATTCAGTTTTATAGTGTTTGTGTATTGTATACAAATAGAACACATCTCATTCTTTCAACATGGAAACATGCTTCAGTGTCAATGCTATTTATTTGAAGTACTCTTTTATAGCTTGCTGGATTTGCTCTGTCAAATAAAAGTAGTATTAAAATAGACAGCAGTGGAACTTGTTGCGAATTACAATATATTACTGTAACTTATGATATGTTTCTGTAATAGCCCTCTACATAATAATATTAAATTAGAGAAAAAGAATGCTCTACCATATACTTCAATATTTACACCATTATTGCTCTACCATATACTTCAATATTTACACCATTATTGCCTTTGAATGGCTAAAGTATGAACCTGAAACAATTTTTTTGGTGCAATAACTGTTGAGGTTTCTATCATTCTTTTTCCCCAGCCAACAACTTCATTGCAGTATCAACCAGCGCATGAATAGTCACAGTGTGTCGATTCATTCCAACTGTTCCTGAGAATACATTAAAGCTCTCTAGCTCTGATGTGGTTTCTATAATGTACTCCAGTTCCCTTTCCAATCCCAGATTTCTGAACGCTTGAATGTTTGTCCTTTTATCTCTCATCATCCAGATCGACAACTCTATCATAAACCTCCTAATTCTTGGAACCTTAATAGATGGATGTTGATGTTTCCTAAGAATCTCAACAAGTTTTGCAGCCAATTCAACTTCTTGAATTTTTGCTCTCTGGAACATGATGCTCGACTCTTCTGGTGTTATAAACTTGAATATGTGTGCACCTACTCCCATCATTACTTCCTGTAACTTGTTTTCCTCTGTCATTATTGCTTTGAGTACCTGAAAAGACAGAATTCAATTTAAACTGCACTATACTAGGAACTAAAAAGAATTTAAGTTTTCGTATAGTACTTACAGTTGGTCCTGCAACAGCAAGTTCCCTCAGTTCTTCAAAGTAACCTGATCCACTGTAGACACACAAGTTTCTCAAGACTCTTGCTGCATTTACTCGAAGCAATGGAACTTCCAATGCTTCGACGAGCTTTCCAGTGACCTTGAGTTTCAATATCCTATGGCAGTTGTTCTTGCTCTCAAGAACCAACATTGCTAGTGCTTCTCCTGCTGCAGTCCTTACTCGAACATGATTTTTAGGCATGGACTCCTTGAGGAAAATGTTGCATAACTCCTTAAGGATTCCACCGGTTCCTCCAATTCTCTCTGTTGCATCATCTTCCAATGCAAGACTTTTCAAGATCTCTATTCCCAAGTGTTGTAAAGTAGGGTATTTCTCCCCATATCTTAATAAGTCCCTGATGTTGCTAATAGTGAAAACTATCTCTGAAATTTCTTTCCTCAGCTCTTTACCTGTGGCGCCTGCTGTGCTCGCCAGCATCTTCACGACCTGGAGAGATCGTTTAAGTGTCAATATCTGCGTTGGCGTTGCTGATTCATCTCTTAGTAATCTCTCTCCTGCTTGTGTGAACTCTATAATTTTGGGCAGAAGACCTCTAGTATTGCCTATCTTTCCACAGTTATCGTGGTCGCGAGCAAGTTTCTTTAAAATGAGCAGCCCCAAATGATTGAATGTCCAAAATCCATAATTTTCATTGTCAAAGATGATTCTCTTTTCACAGATTTCATCATTTGCTCCAGTAGGCCCTCTGCTGATTTGGAGAAGTGAAGATATGGACTCCATAGCACCAGGTATACCCGCGACACGAAGAGAATTTTGCTTTTTACCAGTAAGCTTTGATATAATCTCTGCTGCTGATAGCCTTAACTCTTCTTCTTGTATGTCTTTCCAATTCAGCATCTCAACCAACCTCTCCATTACTACTATGTTTGTTCCAATCTTCTGAAGTGTGTCATCACAAAACCGTGGACTCGTAGCAAATTTTCGCAAGATTTTAGCACCAATAAGCTGTTCATCAGGTGAGTTAGAGGCTAAGAGTTCAATAGCAAATGAAACCATATCCATCTTTAGACCATCAAATATGCTCCCATTAACGCTTTTCGAATAAGCATCATAAAAAAACCGTCTGACTGAAGTCATACCTGATGGCCCCAATTCACATTCTTTGTTCACTTTCTCCAACAGACTACAAAAGTTGATCTTCCATTCCCAATAGGCTTTTTCCAATAGAAAAAGCAATGCCTCCGTGAAGGCGAGGGAATAGAATATAAGTAGAGCACTTTTCCTATTCTTCTTATCGGTATCTCCTTTGGCCACTTCACCAAAGTTCCTCAATACAAGCTTCATCAATGATAGCACCAAACATGCTGTTGCAGATAGTATTTGGAGCCAATACAACATTTTGCTGACGTTCCTTGCTACGAACATCCATCTCGCGTATGGAAGCAGAGGAACCTCAGAACTAGTCCATGTTCGAGTTGGCTGTTTCTGCTTATTCCACTGTGAATTCCTTGCAATTTCTCTGTTGTTAACATGCCTGCTTCCCTTTGTAACATCAGAAATAGGCTTGAAAATTGTTTTTATAGCATTGACAATGGTTCTTGTGCTGGATTTGATCGCGCGAAAGCTACTGATTCCAACATCAGCAATAGACCATGTTGCTTGGTGTTGCCACTCAAGCTCATGACTCCTGCTAAAGATTCTTGTTCCTTCTATTAAAAGTATAGTAGTTATGACCCAAAAATCTGATGTGTTCAAAGTGATAGCAAAGCCACCAAGAAGAACAACTGTTGCCCATATGAAACCAAGTGTTCCTAGTCCAGTTGCTGCTTTTTCAAGCACTGCTAGCCTCAGAGCAAAAAGGGTAATCTTTTTCTCCGGTGCACGAATCGTTGGCCTTTTCGGAGAAACAGAATTTGATGTGCTGCTGTTCTTTGTTTCCATTGGACTTTGAGGTTCAAAGATTGTTGGACCTCCACTTTCTGTCACACTTAGCCTTCCGTTCAGCTCATTTATCTCTATATGAACACTTCCTTCACTCTCTATCGATGATCTACGATCCATTTTTTCTCTTTTTTGGGACCAAGAAAGATAGATTGATTAGGGAAAAAACTTAACAAAGTAGCACTTAAGTTTTTATGACATGAAGGAGTTGATGGTTTTAAGGTTTGAAGGAGAGAATGTTGTGTTGATGTGTTGATAAAAATAGTTTTTTTTTTATATCTATATATATGTAGAGAGAGGAAACTGAGCTTAGAGTACACGTTTAAGTTGTGGAAATGAGGAGGAAAGACAAACGTTAAGTTGCGTCTCTTTCCGCTATTTTTTCAAGGAAGTTAGTTTTTCAAGTTTCTGCTTTGTTTGTTTGTTTGGCTGCTCTGCTTTTAAGTTTGCCAACAGGTATTCTTACTAGTTTGGAAAAACCGCCTAAGCAAAAATAAAAAATAAAAAATTATTATACTAACATTAGACTAATATATAGGTCAAATATTACTCTATATATACATGCGTGCATAGTAAAATTTTATACTTGCTTAGTGAAATTCTTGACTTCACTAATTTTGATGGACCGACCCAAAAAATAAGAGTTTAAATTCTAATCATTTGACAATTAAAAGTGTTTATACAATTAAGTCACTTATTATAGCTAGGTAAATCTCTTGATAAGTATTAATTTATAATCTGATAAAAATAAATATATAAGGTGAGGGTTACTATAATCAGAGTCATGGTTACAAATAATACAAGACTGGACTAGACAAAAATAGCAGATCTAAAGTAAAATATGAAAGCCACTTTCACCCCCTAATTTTGGATAAACTTGTTTCTCCTTTATCTAACGAAGTCTCACACATTTTTTACCTGATTTTTCTTTCTTCTTGTAAAAGCAATCTCTCTCTCTCTCTATATATATATATATATAGTTTAATAAGAACGGTAGCACCTAAAATAGTAAGTTATTTATGACTATTCTAAACTAGCTTGAGCCCATGATGTGGGAAGTGTCATTTCTTGGGGAACAAGCTACTGTCAGATAAGAATTTAATTAGTTAGGGATGATCTAATACATAATTCTTCTTCTGCTTATATATAACTGAATGTATTCTATTTGTTTTAAAATACTTACTATTACGTTTATGCAAAATATCTCATCGAACTAAACTCTCGCTACTCGTAAATTTTAAAAAAAAGTCGAACCATATCGGGTCTACTCTACATGTTTTTATTGTGCATTTTTTCACGAGGCTATTTTGCCTTTTGCGACTTGAACCCAGGGACATTTTTCAAAAATAAACATTAAACACTATATACATCACGAAAAGTGACGTGATAGGTTTATACTAGGGGTGTACACAGGTCGGGTTGATTTGAATTTTCTAATTACCAAACCAAACCAATTGTATCGGGTTATTAAATCTAAAGACCAAACCAAACCAATAAAAGTCGGGGTTTTCAATTTCGATTTTTCTCGTTCGGGTTTTCGGGTTTTTTTTTTCTTCATAAAGTATTCATAACACAAAATGTAAAATTTATGCTCCAAATTTCTTTAATCCTAGTAAGATAGAACTATATAAGGTGCTTTCAATAAAATTGCATAAATTTGAGATAAGTCATAGCATTATACTAAAATATTCAATAATAAAGATAATAAAATTGCATAAAATAAGTATTAGTAATAAGCCGTAATAAAAACAAACATAATTTAAAATTACTAATAAGTTGCTAAAATAAGTACGGCTAATAAGTACTATTATTATTTACATGACTAAACACTAAAAGAAAAATAAGTTATATATTTTATCTAAACCACGGAAAAACTAAAAAATAAATATGCAACACTATTTTCATTCATAGTACAATTGAATTGAATGTCTTTTATTAGCATTGATACTGATTTAGGATTTATTTGAGTTACTAACATTTATGAACTATAAAATTTATTATATTATCCAAATATTATTAGTCCAAGCTTGAAATAATACGTGAAAAGATAAAACTATGAAAAAGCTTAAGAAATATTTATAAACTATACTACAATATTAAATATTCTTATGTATTAAATATATTTAAAACGTCTATACATATAATGTCGGGTTTGGTTGGTCTCAGTTTGACTATTTTAGTTAAAACCAAACCAAACCAAATATGATCGGTTTATTTTCTCCAACACCAAACCAAATCAAACCAAATCATAATTGAATTTTTTTCTCGGTTTGACTCGAATTATTGGGTTAGTGCGGTTTATCGGTTTCATCTGTACACGTCTCGTTTATATATTCCACTTATAAACATGGCGAAGATTTTCCACCTTCATTTATTAGCAGTGCAGAGTTAAAATCAAGAAACTTATACTTCCAATAATTTGGCAATTACAAGTGTATATTTAGGCCATGTCGATCAAAACACGTCTAATGATTCAAAGTGAAGAAGAGAGTTATCATTAATGTATGTATTTACCTAATTTTCCATTAAATAATAAACTTGATACTTTTTTTGGTTATTTCTGAGATTGTTAGTGCATAACTTAGACATGATAAGTTCTAATTAGCATCTGAATTGTCGTATAATAATGTGGAAAACAGGCAAATGAGCTGGTCTTGTAGCTTGCAAGATTGGAATACAACAAGTCTTCTTGTGTCAAGTTAAAGTCTTGTAGTGACGTCCTCATTCCATTTTTTCCTTTCCAATCACACAACCTCAAATCGTAAACGAATTCTATATTTTAAATACATGTAAAATCATTAAAAAAAATTAATCTAAATTTGTTCTTATATTTATATATGTTACATTTTCCATCAAGGGAATTGTTTAACGGTTGTCACAAGTTTGAATCTCAGTGACTTTCCGAGTACCGAACTTTCCCTTCTTTCCTATTAACATTATGAGAAGAATTGAATGAAAAAAAGTTTAGGTTGATTTGTTACGTAGACGTGGGGAGGTGATGCTAAAAAGACTTGGAAGAGAAGTGAATTATACCAATTCATGGCTGCAGACTGTTTCCTTTTGTTGATGTCTATAACATACTGCTTGTCGTCTAATAAACAATGCCTTTTAATGTATTTCTATTTTGTTCATTAAAATTGGTTGCTTATCCAGCTTCAACATGTAATCTAATAATGAGAATTGTAGAGGTTTAATTTTCAGATATAAGCAAGGAATATGAATATGATCTGGACATTAGCATGAAATTCAATCATTTATCAATTATGGGATCGTAGTAATGACTTTATGACATTGTTTATCCATTGGAGTCATCTTCTAATTTGAAAGTCAAAGACCTTTTAAAAATATTGCAGTAATAGTTATTGTGCTCGTCACAATGCAAACTACTTATGATTGACTTACACCATAACCTAAAAGGCTATTAAGCCAAAAGAAAATAGAAGTATGTGCCGTTTTTGTTAAAATATTTAATCCTCCAAACTGACCGAAGAATAAATAAAGTCTCGTTTCCACCTAAATCATATGGGTTCGAAGGCTCGAGATGCTGATCGATAGAAATTGTGGTACTCAGGGCGCGTGAGGGGCAAGAATGAGTAGACATCTTGGTTGACATAGATCTTAGGGAGCTGGTGGTAGAAGTTAGGAGTGTGAATGCCAGGTTGATGGCTATTAAGCTCGTTGTGGGATGGTCTACTTTAAACGTGATTAGTGCTTATGCGCCTTAAGGGGGTTTTGACGAAGAGATTAAGAGGCGTTTCTGGAAAGACCTTGGCGGGTTGATCCGTGGCATTCTGCACACCGTGAAGTTATTCATAGGAGGAGATTTTAATTGTAACGACCCGACCGGTCGTTTTGAGCCATAGCGTGTCGTTCGGCAGTCTGAGGCTATGAGCAGCTTCATTTCAGGTACTACGACTTGTACGCGTAGTCGGAATTGAGTTTCGGGAAGTTCGGAGTTGATTTGGGAAGAGAATTCTCATTTCGGAAGCTTAAAGTTGAAAGAATTAACTAGGACGTGATTTTTGAGTAAACGATCTCAGAATCGGGATCTGAAGGTTCCAGCAGGTTCGTATGATGATTTCGGACTTGAGCGTATGTCCGATTTGGGTTTTGGATAACCCGGGAGTATTTTGGCGCCTATTGTGGAAGTTAGCATTTTAGAAGAAATTTCATAAGTTTGGCTTGAAGTGCATTTCAATGTTATCGATGTCCGTTTGAGATTCCGAGTCTGTGAATAGCTCCATATGTGATTTTGGAGTTGAGAGCGCGATCCAAAGTGAATTCGGAGATCCGTAGGTCATTTTGGAGTCATTTGGCTAAAAATAAAAATTTGAAGGGTTTTTGAGAAATTTGACCGGAAGTGAACTTTTTGATATCGTGGTCGGAATCCGATTTCGGAAGTTGGAGTAGGTCCGTAATATCGAACATGACTTGAGTGCAAATTTTGAAGTCAATCGGACGTGATTTGATAGGTTTAAACATCAAAAATAGAAGTTTGAAATTCTAAAATTCATAAAGCTTGGATTGGAGGTCGATTCGTGGTTTTAGCGTTGTTCAATATGATTTGAGGCCTCGAGCAAGTCCGTAGCGTGTTTTGGGACTGGTTGGTATAATTGGTTAGGATCCTGGGGGCTTCGGGTAGATTCCGGGTGATTAACGGATCGAATTTTAGAATTTTGGGATAGCTGAAGGGGTTTGGTTGCTGGTATAACCGCTTCTGCAGAGGGTTCACCGCAGAAGCGAGGAATTGAACCGCAGATGCGGTTTTGGGCTGTTAGTGAAGGGACCGCAGATGCAGTCATTTTTTCGCAGATACGGGATCGCCCTGCGGTGGAGAAGGCGCAGAAGTGGAAAAGGGTGGCCTGGTGAGGAACCGCAAAAGCGGTCATAGGACCACAGGTGCAGAAAGAGCTGGAGGCAGAGGGTTGTTTTAAATTCGGGATTTGGCCATTTTTCTTTCATTTTCTCTTGGTATGGGTGATTTGGAGTGTTTCAAGTGGGATTTTTCGTCATCAACGACAAGGTAAGCTTGGATTTCGAGTTAAATATATGAGGGTTTGTATGGATTTTAGCATGTAAATTGGTAGAAATTGAGGGTTTGAGGGAAAACTTAGAAAATTAGTATTCTTGGATTTCGACCATGATTTTGGGTATGCAATTAAGAGAAAATTATATATTTGAGTTCATGAGGCTATGTGTAAACTTATTCTTCGAAAATTTTGAAAATCCGGGCACGTGGGCTCGAGGGCGTTTTTGTCAACTTTTCGATCGGGGTTAGGAATTGTTATAAGTTGTAATAAATAATCGAGTATATATTAATGGATTGATATCATTATTGGCTAGCTTTGGAGCTTTGTTCGTCGGTTCGAGTCTTCGAAAGGGCGTGAAATGTCGGTTGTGGATCTTCGAGGCGAGGTGAGTGTCCTTTCTAATCTTACAAGAGGGAATTGTCCCAATAGGTGAATTAATTGGATATGTGCTCCTATTTGTGGGGGCTACGTACGCACGAGGTGACGAGAGTCCGTGTGTAGCTACTATTATGATATTGTCCGGGTAGTCTAGGACTAAAAAGCATGTTGTACTTGGATTATTTGTAAACTTACTGACGACTTGAATTGCTTAAATCACAACGAAGTAGTAAATGGATTTCTAAAAAGATTAAACTTCATTTTCTTGAATTGTTAAAAGAGAATTGGATTTTCCTTGGATAATTGTTCCCTAATGAATTCCTGATTGACTGATTGTTGTGTTTATTTATATTTGACCGCGTCGCATGTATGATTCGCGAGGGGGTAATAGATGCATCTATAGTTCGCGTCGTTCGACCCTCGGCAGTGCACAATTTATTTTCTGTTGGAGCGGGTTGTATGCCTCGGCATGATTTGCGCATACTTGTATTGCTTGCCTTGAAACTTATTGAAGTCAATATAGCCTCTTCCCGGCTTGAGAATAATTGTATAAATGATGAAATGGAATTTGAAAATTTCCTATAAAAGGAAGAATTGTTCATTTGCTTCAACCTATCGAATTATATCATGTTTATAAAAATCCACGATTTAACATATTATTGATATATCATTATTAGACCACTAGTAAGTGTCGAAGTCGACCATCTCATCTCTACTTCTTCGAGATTAGACGGGATACTCATTGAGTATACGTTGTTTTCATACTCATACTACACTTCTGTGCATTTTTATTGCCCAGGTATATGTAACTCTAGTGGCCTACTGGGCGTAGCAGCGTGGTTGATACGGAGACTTAGGCGAGCTGCATTTCTCGAGGCGACCCGCAGCCAGCAGAGTCTCTTTCAGTCATCTGTATTTATTTTCTGTCAAGTATTGTATTCCGGACGGTTGTTGTATTATATTATTTCTTAAAAATTGGTCATGCACTTGTGACACCGGGTTCTGGGATGATTATAGGATTGTTCACTATTAAGTTTGTCAAAGACTTCATGGTTATTTTTGTAAAGTTTATTATTTGTCATTTAATGTATAAAGGAAAATAATTTCACCAAATACTAAAATTGAAATTTAATTAAGTGTTTTGGTTGGCTTGCCTGACAGCGGTGTCCGGCGCCACCACGATCCTTAGTGGATTTTTGATAATGACATCAATGATCACATTGTGGCGACTTCTAGGGGTTATGACAATGTGCATGGGCTTTGGTTTTGGAGTTAGGAACGTAGGTGGTACTTCACTGTTGGACTGTGCTAAAGCCTTTGATTTGGTGATTGTTAACTCGTGTTTTCCAAAGAGGGAAGAGCACTTGGTCACCTTCAAGAATTCATTGGCCAAGACTCAAATTGATTATCTACTCCTCCGGAAGGGTGATAGGGGTTATTGTATAGATTGCAAGGCTATACCGAGTGAGAACCTCACGACTCAGCATAAGTTATTAGTGATGGATTTGGAGATTGTAAGGAAGAAGAAGAAGCGGTCTGGGTATAGTCAGCCTAGGATCATGTAGGGTGCCTTGACTAATGACAAAGCCCTGGATTTTGGGGTGGTGGTGGTGGTAGGGGGGGAGTTCCTGGCTATGGGAGCCAGGAAGAGCAGTAAGGATGCGAGCTGTATGTGAACCACGAAAACGGAGTGTATTAGAGTAGTTGCGAGAAAGATGTTAGGGGTCTCGAAGGGTTTCTCTGGTGGCTGCAAAGGTGACTGGTGGTGGAGTGAAGGGGTACAAGAGAAAGTGGAGGCTAAGAAAATGGCATACTTGAAGCTTATAGAGAGCATGGACGAGGAGGCGAAGAGGATGAACATGGAGGGGCATACGAGGGCTAAGAAGGAGGCAAAGTTAGCGGTTATTGCGGCAAAGACTGCAGCGTATGGGCGTTTACATGAAGAGCTTGGGCTAAATGTGGGGACAAGAAGATAGACAAGGTGAGGGAGAAGAAGGCTCGTGATATGGATCAAGTGAAGTGCATCAAAGATGAGGAAGGTAGAGTTTTGATGGAAGAGGCTCAGATTAGGCGAAAGTGGTAAACATACTTCCATAAACTCCAGAACGAAGAGGGTGACAAAAGCATTGTGCTAGGCGATTTGGAACACTCCGAGATTTGCCGTGATTCCGAGTATTGTAGGCGCATAAGAGTAGATGAGGAGGGGGGGGGGGGTTATGCGCAAGATGCACATGGGTTAGAGCAACCGGGCTAGACAAAATCCCTATGGAATTTTGAAAGAATGCGGGTAGGGCAGGTTTGGAGTGGCTTACTAGGCCGTTCAACGTTATTTTGAGGACAAAAAAGAGGCCCGAAGAATGGAGTTAGAGTACGATGATTACGCTGAATAAGAACAAGGGTGATATCCAAAGTTGCAATAATTATATGCGGATTAATCTGCTAAGTCATACGATCAACGTTTGGGAGAGGGTGGTTGAAGCGAGGGTGAGGAGCAGTGTGTCCATTTTGAGAACCAATACGATTTTATGTCAGGGCGCTCGACTATGGAAGTCATTCACCTTGTGAGGAGATTGGTGGAGTGGTACAGGGAGATGAAAAAGGATTTCCATATGGTATTCATTGACCTAGAAAAAGCTTATGACAAAGTCCCGAGAGAGGTGCTTTAATTTGGAGATGTTTGGAGGCTATAGGGTCCCAGTAGCCTATATTAAAGTGAATAAGAACAAGTGTTATGGAGCCAAAACTCGGGTTAGGACATCGGGAGGAGAGTTGAAACACTTTTCGATTGTGATGGAGTTGCAACAGGGGTCAACTCTTAGCCCTTTTCTATTTTTCTCAGCGATGGACGTATTGATGCGACACATTCAATGAGAGGTACCATGGTGTATGTTATTTGCTGATGACATTGTTGTCACACTTCTTTTTATCCCGGAGGGAGGGGGAAGGGAGGATACAAGGGAGTTTTTCCAATTAAAGTGACATAAATCGAAATGGAATTATTTATTTAATTTCGAAGTCGCCACTTGGAATATTTATGGTGTCCCAAATCATCAGTTTATTTCAAATCCCAAATCGAGAAAATTGACTCTATTTTTGTTCGTCGAACACAGAAGATCGGGTGAGGAATTCTGTTAATGTGAGAGAAGGTGTTAGTTACTCCCGGGTTCTGTATTTTTAGCATGGTTGTTTAACTATTAATAATTGGCCTAATTATCTAAATTATTACATGTTTTAAACCTATTTTTCACTTTAACTTTCTAGCCGCTTTTAATTATTTATGGAGTTTGTTTAAATAAGTCGTGATATCGCGCACTTATTATTCTTAAACACATTGCGAATCGTGTCATATGAAATGCACCCCCAATTTACAATATATTTATTTTATTATTATTCGAAGTTATGATCGAGTCACGTGAAACGCACACTCGACTTGGGATTTATGTATCGCAACTATGCCACGGGAACCGTACCCATAGACATGATAATTTATTTAATTAACGCGCCTAAAGTAAGCTACGATGTTCATGATTGTTTTTCTAAGTTTTATATTATCGTGGGCCTTAGAAGTTATACATTCTTTTGACTTAACACCACTCATGACCCATTCTTATTCCTTGCCAAGAAAGATCGCTCACCACAATAAGAGAGCACAGGATCAATCTTTGTCTCAAAACTTCAATTAGCTACTGGTACCATCAAATTGATCTTTAGTTACGGATATAAGTCTTTGGCGATAGCCTGCTGTTTAAATAGGCTAAACAATCTCCAACTGCATTCTGTACACATAAATAGGAACAAGGTGTCATTCTTTTTTCTCAAAATAAAAAAAATCAAAAATAATTTTTCGCTGAATATTTTGGCCAATTTTCATTTAAGTGACTTCACATTCTACATCAACATGCAAGCCTTGAGCATTTATCTCCATGAAATACAACCAAATTGCAATACTTTACCTTATCATGTTAAATAAACTGTTAATATGCAAAAACCCATATGAGTCATTGCATCCTAATTCATAATGAGCCCACTACCAAAAAGAAAATAAAAGCAACAAGCAAAATTATAAAGCAGATCGGTTGCAATTTGGCCAACAAACCGACACTAGAATTTCTTAAGTTGGGCATGCAAGAAAGGTAGAAACTTTTTGACTTGGCATTGACTAACTAGCAATCAAAATACAGAAAATGTGATTTATGAACATAAATTCTATTGAAACAGTAGGTAAAAAAAACGAACCTTCGTGACAATAAATTACAGATAAAAACTTCAGAGTAATGGGACTTGATCTAAGAGCAGATCTAACCACGAAAGGGAACTTTGCCGGCGACCTTGACTGACCTTGTTCGATGACGATTTTGTGATGTTTACCAACTGATTTTGGGTGGAATTTTGGTCGTGGCTTAGAGCTAATTTCTGAACTGTTTTCAGCTAGGTTTTAATGGAGTGATTAGTGATTTTTTTTACAGGTGAAGTTGGGGTGATTTTCGGGGTTTTCAAAGTCTGTGGAAAGAAGACAATATGAGTGTTTCCTTTAGTAAAATGAGAGAATGAAAACCTCTCGTTATCTCCCTTTTACAAGCTTCTGTAGGTGTGTGTGTTTCTTTTCAATTGAGAAAACAAGAAGATAAAGTCAAAAGTGGGGAGGGGAAACGACAGATCTTTTTTCAAGGAAGGTGTGGGTTGGACATTAGGTTAGGGTTTGGGTGTAATGTGCATTTTATATGTGAGGGAGAAATGAATCTCAGCCTTTGGATTGAAAGAGTTTTATATCATCTTTATTTCTAAAGGGGGTGACCCTGTCAAGTTATTTGGGCTAAGGTTTGGCCCAATTGGGCCATGACTTGAATATTTGAATCAAGCAAGACTTTTAGGAGTATTAGTCCAAATTAAATTCTCTTCCTTTTCTTTTTGCGATTTTGATTTTCTTTTATTGATTAATAGAAGAAAATAAAAATACTACTCCTATAATTAAAATAACAATTATCTACTTCTAATCTAAAAAATTATTTAAAATAATGTAAAATCACTAACTTACTAAAGTCAAAAGAAAAACATATTTTTTTGTGAGTTTTCTTTACTTTTGCAAATTGGAACAAAATTTTAATACTCTAAAAATATGAATCTTTTCGTGTGATTTTTAAGTTTCTCAAATAAGACCTATAAAAAGGTGAAATAAAAGCTAAAATATAGATATTAAACTTAAAATTATTTAAATACTAAAAAGTGAGTGAAAATTCAAATATGGTAAAAAATTAGGTACTCACAGCTATCCCTCTTTACTTGAAAACATGAAGAATTTTCACGCAAAGACAAAGTGATCTATGTGACTAATATTTGACCATATCATTATTCAAAAGAGGAAGAAAATAAAAGAAAAAGGTGCAACTGAGTCCTGATTTTGGACAACCTATATAACCCCGGTTATAAGAGAATCAGGTCGCGTGTAGTTCAGGGAGAATGATGGAGTGATGAATTCGAGAGTCGAGTGAGGTTCCATCGCAGCTCCGGTCCGTCTTCCTGTTATTACATTAAAGTTAAAATGAAAAAGACTAACTAAGCCTATCAGCTACGAGTTAAAGGATTCCTATTTATAAATCTTCTGAAGTTTTATCTTGAGTCTTGGTTAGTTCTTCATGCGAACTCTGATCTGAATCTTGATGCTTGTTAGCAGCAGGTTCTGGTTCATTCTTTTTCAGCTTTTCGGACCTAGGCGGGACATGCAAAGCTTGTGACTGCAGCCCACATCTTTTCTCCGTTCTGCGCTTTGAGCTCATTTTTTTTCTTTTTCTTTTTCTTTTTTTTTCTGGCTTGAGACTCCTTTTTTTGGTCGTCTCAAACCCTGTACCTCGAGGAATAACCTGCTCAGGCACCAAAACAAACGTAAGAAACGAAATTTTTCTACCCCAGTTTTCACTAGGAAAATTTCATGAGTTATTGTAATAAAATTTTAAACTACTTCTTTATTGAAAGCAATAAAAGTCAGGATTGTGTATCCTTGGAAAAAAAGAGATTAGGGAGTAGACACCCTATATCTAAAGCGAGATCAACTAGGGATTGGAGACCCTATTGTTGGAAAATCATCAACTAGGGAATGATGCACCTATGTTGGCATCAGGTTATGCTAGCATCAACTAGGGAGTGAAGACACTATGTTGGAATCAACAAGGGTGTGGTGACCCTATGTTGGCATCAGGTTATGCTAGCATTAGGTTATGTTGGCATGAACTAGGGAGTGAGACCCTATATAAGAAATGTCATCAGATTATGCCAGCATCAACTAGGGAATGTGACCCTATGTTGAAAAAAGTCATCGAGTTATGCCGGCATCAACTAGAGAGTGAGATCCTATGTTGAAAAAGACATCGTGTTATGCCGGCATCAACTAGGGAGTGGGACCCTATGTTGGAAAAGTCATCGGATTATGACGGTATAGGGAGTGAGACCCTATGTTAGAAAAGTCATTGGATTATACCAGCATCACCTAGGGAATGGAGACCCTATGTTGGCATTAAGTTATGCTGACATCAACTAGGGAGTGAGACCCTATACTGAAAAAGTCATCGGGTTATGCCGGCATCAACTAGGGAGTGACACCCTATGTTTGAAAAGTCATCGGGTTATGCCGACATCAATTAGGAAGTGGGGCCCTATGTTGGAAAAGTCATCGGGTTATGCCGGCATCAACTAGGAAGTGGGACCCTATGTTGGAAAAGTCGTCGGAGTGGGATTCTATATTGAAAAAGACGCAGCTAGGGATTGGAGATCCTATACTACCATGATTTTGAGTTTTTCTTCTTCTTTTTCTTTTTATTTCATTTAATCATTATTTTTTTATTTTAGAGAATGAGTAAATTCGGGAATGAATTTGGAGTAGACTTCCCTTTTTGGAGTTGCTGCTGCAAAGCTATTATTTAGTTCTTGTGCAGTTTCTTTTTGGTAGCACCTACTTCTTGCAAGGTTGCTTGTGCATTGCACCTGTTTCCTATTTTTCAAACAAGAACAATTTGTCAGTTTGAAATGATGGTTGGTTTTGTGGCCTTGATTATTTCAACCACTTGATCCCGACCCTTTCAAGCGCAACTGGTTGTATCCTGAATACTGATTGCATTTCTGACGCTAAAGAACCTCTGGTTTTTCTAGACTTTGCCATGACGGTTGGTCAGTAGGACTCGAGCTTTTCGACTTTATTTGCTTCTGTAGCATTTGCGGTACATTGGCTTTTCAAACCTTCACCGAGACGGTTAGCCACGTGGGACTTGACCTTTTCAACTTCATTTGCTTTTATAGGCACTTTGAATTGATTTTCTCCTTCCAAGAGTTTTGATTTCGAAGCATCGGCCGCCATGGCTAGTCGAGGTCGACTTGATACCCCTGACGAGGCTGAGTGCCTTTTTGCATATCAACTTGTATCAAATGAGAACCCTATAAATCAGTCTTACTATCATTTTTTTTTCTTAGTTTTGGAACAGAGTTAGAACAAAAGGAATTCAAAGAAAGCAAGCAATGAAATGGAGAATGAGTTTAAAATAAGATGTGTCCCTTTCGGGGAAAGGAAAGAAGGACTTATATGGAGTACATGCGGACTTCAATGAACGTGACATGCCTTTTGGACTAGATGCCTGATCTGTGTAAACTGTCCGACTCTCAGAAATTCATTACAAGTTTTGCCTTGAAACCGAGAAACCTTGCCCAGGACTATGTCAATTTCAGTGACTGAAGATCCTCTTTTTCGATCAGTGGTTCCTTTTGCGGGTTTTCACGAGCTGAACTCTCTCATTTCTCTTCTCATCATCGCCTTATAAATCTCTTGCGAGTTTTCACTAACAATACACTCTCATTTTTAGTTTCTCTACTTATTGTCGCTTCACGATGCCCGTGTGGATTTTCACCAATAAGACTCTCTCATTTTATTTCTCTCATTTTATTGTATCATATCCAAGTAACTATATCCTTCTATTTTGAACCTCTTTACCGATTGATTATAAGGACTTGAACAGGGTTTTGGGCAAAAAAGCATTAGGATTGAATTTACCTTGTAACCTTTCAGGCAAACCCATAGCCGAACCATTGTGACTTCTACCCCAGTTTCAACTTTTGGGGAATTCAGATTTTTATTTTAGTGTGACTGGATCCCAGAGAGAGGCTGTCTACGTATCCTATCGGAATCAAGTCGAACGTAGTTCATAGAACTTCGTTTTTTATTTTTTCTATTTTGTTTTATTTTCTCTGTCTTTTTCCTTTCCATTTTTCTTTTTTTTTTTTAAATTTTTTTTCAATCTCATTTTCTATGTCTTCTCTCTACCCCCCCCCCCCCCCCC
>MU709288.1:9372-68091 GCA_026770625.1 Nicotiana glauca
TGTTTTAGCATATCTTGCATATCATTTGGTTTCAGTCCAAGATTTTAAATATTGTTTTGCAAACTCAGCCATACTTCTAAGTTTTGAAAACTCAAATGATATTTTAAATGATATTTCGGGCTGAGAACTACTATTTTATAAATGCCCAAGGGGCTTATGATGATTTTCTGGACTGAGCATGGATCGAGCTGCGCGCCGCAACAGTATTATATTGATTATGGGTGGATCGGGCTGCGCGCCGCAGCGGTGTTACATTGATATTGAGGCCGAGTGCCTGGATGATTATACTGATATTGATATGAGCTGAGAGCCTAGATGTGATGCCACGAGATGGCTTGTTATTGCGCTTGGACTATAGGAGCTCCTCCGGAGTCTGTACAAACCCCCAGTGAGCACCGTCGACGATAAATAAATAGAGCGGGCTGCACGCCGCAGCGGGTACTAGAGTGTACCATCATATGCATTGCATTGCACTCATGCATTTGTTCTTATTTTGTAATGTTGTCATGACATTCAACACTCATATCATTGGCATCCATGCTATTTCTTGCACTGTTTACCAGATACCCTGGTGTTATTTGTTAATAGAGTTCTGTGCCCGAGAGGCTGATATTGTACTTTGTGAGTTGGGAGTGAGCCCGAGAGGCTGATGTTGTAATTTGTGAGTTGGGAGTGAGCCCGCGGGGCTGATACTGTACTGAGAGGTTGATATTGAGCCCGAGGGGCAGATTTCTAATTATTTCCTACTTGTTGAAATTATTTTCGCAATTGTTGAAAAGGAATATTTTCAAAAGAGGTTTTCATTGAGCCCAGATGTTTTCCAAAGGATTTCACGATTTTACTTTTCTTCTAATAAAAGGGTTGTACTGTTCTATATAGCATGATGGAGTGTCTTACGTGATTTCTTGCTTTCAGTTATTATTTACTTTGATTACTCACTGAGTTGGAGTACTCACTTTACTCCCTGCACCTCGTGTGCAGATGCAGGTACTTGACCACCCGGTAGCGGGTTTTGAGTTGTTTGAAGATTTGTTCTCATGGCTGAGTCAGGTGACCGCTAGCGTCCGCGGCACTAGATCTTCTTCCTTATTTTATGTTGTTCCTGTTGCTTTCAGACTTTGTTCCTATTTCCGGACTTGTAGTATTTTAGTGAACTCTGTAGTAGCTCATGACTAGTGCACCCCGATGTCAGGCTGTGACGGGATAGTTCCCTGTTGTTATCGTTATTTTTTGCGCTTTTGATTATGCTAATTATGTTTTAATTTTATAAATATTAAATAACTGTTAAAAGGAAGCATTTGTTTTGTTGGCTGGCCTTGTCTTCACGAATGGCGTCATCACGACCAGGTTTGGGATTTGAGTTGTGACTAAATGTTTCCTCATAGTCTATTCCAGCTTCTTGAGTAAAGCTTTTTGCCACCAATCGTACCTTGTATCTTTCCATTGACCCATCCACTTTGCATTTAACTTTGAGAACCCAATTGTTCCCAATGGCTCAACGCCCAGGCGGAAGGTCAACTAGATTCGAGACTTTGTTGGTTTTCATGGACTCTAATTCTTCTTTCATTGCTTTCATCCACTCATCTTTTCCATGACTCGATAATGCCTCAGTCACAGACTTTGGCTCATCCATTTCTGTGGGAGATACCAAGAAAACATAATCTTCAATGTCATAAGTACGTTTGGGTATATTTTTCCTGGCATTTTTTCCTAGTTGAAATTCAGGTTCGTTAGAAGGATTTTGGGATTAAGGGTTCCCACTCCCACTCGGATCAAGAATAAGATCTTGATAAATTTGATTATTAACTATGTCAGAAGACACGTGCTGACTGTCTGAGTTTAACATTTCAAAAAGAGGCTCTCCATTCTTTATCTCTCCTTTTTTTGGAAAATCATTTTCCAAAAATATGACATCTCGCAATTTCAGTAACAGTTCCATCCTCTAATTCACCAATGAACATAACCTTTGGTGTGTTCTGAATATCGTATAAAGATACATTTCTTGCCTTTTAGACCTAATTTACCAAACTTGCTAAAAGATTTTTTTTACATATGCAACACAACCCCAAGGTTCTAAATCCTTTAAGTTTGGTTTATGACTAGTCCATAGCTCATAAGGAAATGAAGAAACTGATTTAGAAGGCACTTTGTTCAATATGTAAGTTGCAGTCAATAACGCATCTCCCCATAAGGAGATAGGTAAATTTGCATGCGATATCATGGACCTTGTCATGTCCAATAGTGTTCTATTCCTTCTTTCTGCTACACCATTGTGTTGAGGTGTGTACGGAATAGTTAACTGTATGGTGATTCCCTTTTCATTGCACAGTTCTTCAAATTCTTTTGAAAGATATTCACGCCCTATGTCGGTTCTTAAGGTCTTAATCTTTTTTTCTAATTGATTCTCAACTTCATTCACATATTTCTTAAGGCATTCATGTGCTTCAGATTTATGAGAAATCAAATAGACATAACCAAAGCGTGTGAAATCATCAATGAATGTAATAAAATATAAAGCACCAAACCTAGCCCTCACATTCATTGGACCACAAATATCAGAATGGATTAATTGCAATGGAAAATTAGCTCTCTCAGCCTTTCCAATTGGTTTGCGTGTAATCTTTCCGGCAAGACAATTTTTACAAGTTGGCATTTCAATTTTAGAGAAAGAACCTAGATGTACTTCCTTAGCCATTCTATTCATTCGATCATGTCCTATGTGACCTAATCTTGTATGCCATGTAATAACATCAATATCATTGTTACTAGAATAACACACCATAACACAACGGTCAATATAATAGTTATATGTAGAAGGATTACAATCTAACACAATAAAACCATCATAACGATGTCCAAAACCATAAAAAAAACATTGTCTTGAGTATCTAAGACCACTACGACTAAAGTTCAAATTGAAATCCAAATTTAGAAGAACAGACACAGAGACTAAGTTTTGTCAAATCTCTGGAACATACAGGACGTCATGCAACATCAAAGATCAGCCACCACACATGTCCATTCTGCAAGTGCCTATCCCTTTGACTTCAAGCTTTGAATTATCTCCCACATATACATGCTTTGATCCAGGTGAAGCTCGACGAAACTATATGAACGTTTCTCTATCACGGCTCACATGGTCGGTGGACCATGAGTCTACAATCCACACAGGATAAGATTCAATTAGTAAAACAGTGCTAGAAACATATATAGCACTAAGAGATGTATTTTGAAATGCTACCTTTTTTGGCTCAGTGCACTCACGAGCAAAATGCCCTAGGACTTAGCAATTTTAGCACTTCATTTTGCTCTTGTCTTTCTTCTTATAGAACTGTTTCCCTTTCTTGGAATTTAGCTTGTTTCTTTTCTTAGAGGATCCATCTCCGGTCTCCTTACCCTGTCCATCATTTTTCCAGT
Organism: Nicotiana glauca; assembly: GCA_026770625.1. Taxonomy (NCBI): domain Eukaryota; kingdom Viridiplantae; phylum Streptophyta; class Magnoliopsida; order Solanales; family Solanaceae; genus Nicotiana; species Nicotiana glauca. Next base: position 12,790 of record MU709288.1, read on the forward strand.
TTCTCTTCTCTTAAAGTTTGATCTCTTTGTACCACTTGATTCTGCCATAAAGGCATTAGGTACAACTTTAGTAGCACCAAGCCGCTCATCTTCAAGCTCCACATGACGGGCAACATCATCAAATATTTTGATGCTATCATTGTGGGTCAAGTTAACCTTCAGATGTTCCCAATTATTAGGAAGAGACCAAATCACTGCCTGAACCTGCTGCTCATCAGAGAGAACATGGCTAGCACTTTTGAGTTGAGCAATCATATTTCAAATCAACCTTAGATGTTGCTTGACAACATAATCATGACACTTTTTGTACGTGTCAAACTTGATTGTCAGCTGTCGAAGGTGAGTAACATTTGTACCCCCATATGCCTCTCTTAAATATGCCCACATAGCTTGAGCAGCAGGATATTGTTCACATTCGTGGATGAGATCATCAACAACTGAACTTACAATAATTTCACGTGCAGTGGAATCTTTCTTCTTCCAAATATTACAAGTTTCCAGATCCCCCTATGTTGGGCAGTGTTACCCTCCTCTGGGTGACTCATAGCATGGTTAATACTTTCAAGATCATCTTGCTCTTCAATTACATACCACATCTTACAACTCCAAATATCGTAATTTTCACCGTACAGTTTGTCACCCTTGTTCCAGTCAACAATGATACTTTTCGATACCATGTATGTTATTAGAGACAATATTATAAGTTTAACTCATCAATATATACTTCAGTCAATTTATGCATGTGATTACACACTCAAGTAAATTAATTATAATATTAATTCTATATTTAGTATAAAATCGAATGGTCACTATATTTTCATTCATCATCTATATCTAAATATTTTGATTAATATTAAAATCACTTCTTAGTATGTACTTTATTTCAAGTCTCAATTCATTACAAAAAAATACGATAAACAATGTATGTAACTGGTGAGACAAGTAACATAACTTAAATTTCATTAAGATAAAATACATAATAATAATTTACATGTTTGCTAGGATATACATGTACCAATCAAACACTAACTCTTGTATATACACTCTAAAAGGTGCACTAGACCAAATATCATAATGAACCTTAGTTGAAATTTTACCCCAAGGCTCTCAAAGAGAGCCTGCTAAAATAGCTAATGCTTCCCAATTAGTAATTCTATGTAATTAACCAATTCCGCTCTTTTTAACTAAAAAAATTGTACACGTTCAGGAATGGAAACATCAAGGCCCATTTTAAATTCCTTAAACTCCCTAAATTTCTTTTCTCTTTCCCTTCGTTCAGCCCTTCGATCCCTTAATTCATTTTGTCTTGCCCTTGGGACATTCCTGATGACTTCAGGCTCCGAGTCTGAATCATTATAGAAATAAGTGTTGTGACGACGTACCCTTCTACGTTGTCCCATTCCTTGACTTCGAGAACTCCTACTTGGAGTAATTCGGACATGTCACTATTCAGCCATAATTAAAATAGGACCAAGGAAATAATAAGAATGGCTCCAACCACTCAATATGACAACATTATATCATAATTACTTATAGAAAGATATCAATTGAGAGATTAGGACTAAACTAATTTTAATTCACTGAAACAGACAATGTTTCTTTCTTAGAATATGGGGTGCAAGTCTTCCACAAGTGACTCACTAAGATACTGAAGCCACACAATATCTAATTAAGTACATAGCATCTCTAACAAATCACAATTATTTTGTTATAAGCAAACAAAATCTCGATGTCACTTATTTTGACTACCACACATGCATTATAAAAGGAGAAACATCATTGATTTGGGGGAAAAAAGAAAGGGACAGTACCATTAAATACAATATTCAAGGGTCATTTCCTTGAACGAAAGATCCATATTGATTTTTTATATGTTACGATAATCGAGGAAATCATTACACAGTCCATATTTTCAAGGACAATTATCTAGGCATTCAGAAGACAATAATATTGTGTGACTGTCATTACATTGATGGTATGGTTGATGGGATAGTAGTCAGTTCCATACAACATTGGGACTTTTTTTTTTGTCGTTGAAGTAGAGCTAATAATATAAAAGAGCCAGTGTAAACAAAAAAATGATTCTTTTTTTTTTGCGACAACTTGCTTTGTTGCTTCTTCTCTACCTTGAGCCTTACCAAGGTTTCTTGGCTAAGAGCATGTTCAAGCTTTTACAAAGGTCTATTTTTATTTCCTAAAAAGTTGTCCTTGTTTTAATGAGACAGACATTGGTTGATCTTTTGATAGATTATCTTATCTTGATGACGTATAAAAACACAAAAAAAAAGGTTTCCTTATTCAAACAAAGATTATCGGTAACAAAGTATATATCATGGTGGCAGCAACTAGGAGTAAACAACCTGGTTCTAATGCCATTGTTAGATAATAACGAGAGCGAGAACAACGAGTTGTGTACCTTATTAACACAGCAAAAACTGTTGAACTCACCACCAAAGGAATTGCCCAAAATCGTATTCTGAATCTCCAGGAAACAGAGTTTTTGTTCACAAACTAGATGCCTAAAGTTTAATGTGTTCTTACTTTTTCTTGCCAAGGGAGAATCTCTTTACTAAAGAGAAATATATAGAGAAGAGGAGATGGGAAGAACTACCGATAACCTTCTGTTTTCATGTTGCCACTTCTTTTTAACGTGTGACACTTCTCCTATCCTTATGGGAGTTAATTAACTTCCCTGATAATTTAACTTCCATCAGCCTTATCTTTTATAAGTGCACCGGGTCAGTCCACATGGGCGACCCGTAACTTAAACCCAATGTCCTACACATAGATTGGTAGCAAAGCTAGTTGCATAAATGAATCGCAAGCTAGGCAAAGTAATGAACACTTAATTACCAAGTTAGGTCGAATGAAGGTAAAACCAAGTTTTGTCCGTCCGATAAAACTTATGAACAAGTGAACAACACGTATAAAATTTAAATATTCAGTAAACCTTGTAAACATTTTAACAAGATAGGTAAAATAAAGATAGTACTAAGTAGTGAGCACACGACAAAGCTTGTGAACTATTGGCAAAATTATTAAAATTTTCCCGTCCGGTAAACTTGTGACCAATTCAATAAGGGGCATTTGCATCTATAGTCATTTTTTGAGTCACGATTTAACTTGTACCCTCTTTGCAAAAAGAATTGCAAGCGTACCCATTTTTTCGCGTAACTTCAGCATACGGGGCTGAAGTAGCAAAGGTAATCACGCAAAACTTCAGCATTCGAGTAGACGGGACTGAAGTAGCAAGTATGTTGAACCAAGTGTGCTGAAGTTTTTATTTGTAATTACTGAACTTAAGCATAGTAGCTGAAGTTTTGTTCTCTATTTACTGAAGTTTTTGTTTGTAATTGCTAAAGTTTTTTATTTTTGTAACTGGCAAACTTCAGCTCTAGAGTTGAAGTTTTTTGTTTTGTAACTGGCGAACTCAACTCTAGAGCTGAAGTTTTTGTTTTTGTAACTAGCGAACTTCAGCTCTAGAGCTGGAGTTTTTGTTTTGTAACTAGCCAACTTCAGCTCTAGAGCTGAAGTTTTTATTTTTGTAACTGGCGAACTTCAACTCTAGAGTTAAAGTTTTTGTTTTGTAACTGGCGAACTTCAGCTCTAGAGCTGAAGTTTTTGTTTTGTAACTATCGAACTTCAGCTGTAGAGCTGAATTTTTTGTTTGTAACTGGCGAACTTCAGCTCTAAAGCTTTAGGGGCATTTTGTATCCACAAGAAGTAACTTAAAGCAATATTAACATGAACCAAGAAATATCAACACATTACCAATCCAATCGACAACTGAAATCTCCAATTTCCGCCAGACCCAATTCACCAAACAACAATATAAAATGGCGAAATACATAAACGACCCTTTAAAGTTATCCACAACGACCAGACAAATACCTCAACTGAACTATTTACTATTTAGACACTTCAAGTGTCCATTAATCAGATCAAATAAACACCCAAGTGCAACAAATTATATACGTGAGTTTCACTCTCTAATGACGTGTCAAATGATCCAATTAATAGACGACACGCGTAATTTGTAATAGAAATTTGACACATATAATAAACAAAAAAATAAAAATACATTTAAGGAATAAAAACAAGAACAACCATCTGCCCTCCTTCCCCTCATCCGCGCCCCACCTAGCTGCCTCATAATATTAGTCCAAACTTCCGGCAAGTTCTAGTCCGGCAAAAATTGAGTCTTACCGGAATAACCAAAAAATAGAATTGACAGACAACTCCAACCACCCAAATACGATACGAGCAAAAGCTTTCTAATTTTGTCAATGCCCATATATGCTTACCAAATTTGTTTGGTGAATATATGAATTCTCATTATTAGAACAACTACATACACATTAGAGGCGAGCTAAGATGAATACATCATAGTATCTACATAAATAAATAAATAAATAATTCAATTGTAATATTCAACATCAAATTGGGTATAGTAAAAATAAATCAACCGCGGTCAAGCCTGTGAATGTCAAAGATTTAAAGCATCAAAGCAGCGACAAATACAACTACAATAGCAGAGCCGGCGGCGAAAACTCTATTCAAGGAACCAGAATTAGGAGAGTTGGGAGGAGAACCGCCAGGAGCGGTGGCGGCGGATGGAGGAGAAGAACCGAAAGAAGGAGATGATACCGGAATATCGACGGTTGATGGAGCTGGTCGAGACAGATTGTAGATTTGTATTGCTATGCTTTTTTGTATGTGATGGAGGCAGCTAAAAGTAGTGGGGAGGGCAGGAGTAGGTGGACCGAGTTCTTATGGTGGTGACGTAGCAACAATGGAGATGGTAGTGGCAGTTTGAGATCGAAAGGAGAAATAAGTACAAAATGAGGTACCAATTTTCCTATATTAGCTTGCTATTTGGGCTGCCATGGAAATTGTTCTTGTCCTCCATTGAAGGTGAAAATTTTGAAGAAGGAAATCTGTGAAATGAATTGAAGTGGGCAAAAGAAAGAAGAAGGTAAGTGGGGGCCATATAAAGTAAAATTAAGTTTAAAAAAAAAATAATTTGATTTTAAGGTTTTCACGCGCTTATTTGTGGATATAAAGCACACACCTTGCCATGTCAGCGTAAGTGGTTCACAAGGTCGTACTTCAGTCGAGAAGAAAGTGTGTAATTGATAATTGGGCCAGTTGAAGTGTTTATTTGATCGTTGAGGACAACATAAAGGGACCGTTTATATATTTCGCCATATAAAATTAATAATTAATTTCTCTTGTCCCATTTTCACATCAGAATTGTGCATATGATTCAAGCTGCAAAACCAAGATGGAACCTTTACAACTGAGGGTGTCGGCGAAAAGGAAAAAATGATTGAAAATTTATAGGATTCACCAGAGAAATAAGAAGAAGCAGATAGGGATGAACCTTACTTCTGAAAAAAGAAAAGATAAAACTTTGAGGAGGAGAAAGGGAAGGAGAAAGGGGGATAAAGTTGTTTAAAAAGTAGGTATAAGTTAAAACTTTAAAAAAAAAATTGGGTATAGGTTAAATGAGCGCGACCAAATAGGGCGTCCCGTGCAATTTTTATATTCAATAATACGAAGTTTTGGCTGCCCAAGAAAATTTAAGAACATTAAACAAGCGTTACATTTTCATTCTTCCAGCTACATAACACAAAGGCTATTTTGTAAAACTTTCTTAAACGGGGACAATATATAAACAGTGGCCTCAAATCATCCTATTTGTGCAAATGTTCTTATCAAGAAGCAACTATAAAAAAGGAAAATAACTCTGTATTGCCGCTCTTAAAATAATATATATATATATATATATATATATATATATATTCTGTATGTTGTATACAAAAATTATACGTTTTTTTGACTACCAAACGTAAATAGTTTCTGATGCAAGCTAAAAATAAAAAAAGGAATTTTTTCTTATCTATACCATATATGAAAGCTTATTACCAAAAATGTGCATAGTATTTAAATTACCCGCCTAGTCCATATTTTTCCTATAATTTCTGTACCATTTGTTTAATACACGATGAATTGGGCAGAATCTTTCATAATTAACGCGCTAAAAATCAGGAAAAAATCTTGCGATTGATTGAGTCTACATTTAAATTCTGCCTTAATCACCTGCGAAAATTCAGGAAGCCATTATGGAAGTAAATATTCTTCAAGATATTTTCCACCATTGATAGCCATTAAAAAGCTTGAAAGCTTTGAATTCAAATTTGGGTTTTCAAAAATCATTATTTGTTTGGATTGGGTGTTGTTGAAAATAATCGGAAATATGGTTTGGAGTTTATATCTCAATTTTGAGGGGTTTTTGGTGAATATTAGACATGGTTTTGACTGAATTTCAGATTGAAACTCGAAGAAGAAGAAGAAGAAGAAGAAGAAGAAGAAGAAGAAGAAGAAGAAGATATATTATATAAATTGTAGATAAATTGTAGATTATTTGTATTCTGATTGTAGATGCTTTATTTTCTATTTTTATAAATAAAAACCGGCTAAAACTTCTACAAATCTTCTGAAAAAATGCAATTATGTCAAAAATCACAATTATGCTACAATTGGATGAGAATTGGGGTATAAAAATTTAATGTACCCAGTTTATAGATATTTTGTAGATAAATTGTGGATTATTTGTATTCTAATTGTAGGTGCTTTATTTTCTGTTTTCACACATAAAAAATGACTAAAACTTCTATAAATCTTCTGCAAAAAATGCAATTATGTCAAAAATGTCAATTATGCTACAATTAAAATGAGAATTGGGATATTAAAATTCAATGTATCAAGTTTGTAGATATTTTGTAGATAAATTGTAGATTATTTGTATTCTGATTGTAGATGCATTGTTTTCTGTTTTCACAAATCCAAAACGACTAAAAGTTCTACAAAAAACAATCTACAATTTATCTACAAATCTTCTACAATTGATGCAATATAATGTATGTCTTCTTCTTGAGATGGACATCAACATTTATATTTAACTATCTTTTAATTCTTGTAGGTGTTTCCTGAAGAGCTATTTGTTCAGCTACTGAAAGTGACATTGCATCCGGATGTCGAAATTCGTATTAGAGGACACCACATCTTTTATGTTCTCCTAATTCCAAGTTCGAACCATATTAGACATGACATAGCCAACCATACAAGGAAATGGAATGCCAATGGCACATCTACGTTTGTGTCAATTACCGCTCTACTTGAGAAGCTTCGAAAGGAAAAGGATGGAATTAAGTTGAAGGAAGGGTCTGGTAGTCCAGATGATTTAAAGGAGAGGGACATTGTTGACGAAGAACGGAATAAAGGTTGGGCCCTAAAAAATTCTCCAAGTAGAGCAGGTCTTAGGAATTAGGGGGATAGAGAAACATGGGATATATTGATACCTTTAATTAAAGAGAAAAAACTGTCCATTAATTAGACTCTTAATTAAGTATGGTATATGATTGGTAATTTGGTATACGAAGTGTAATTAAATCAAAACTTAAATATTAAATGTAATAAGGTTTCCTATATGGCATAGGAATATAAAAATTCCTTAAAAAAAAAAGCCCCAATTCCTGCCGGGTCACTGTTCAGGCCCATAAGCTTGGCCCATGGAGGTCCTAACGGTGAGGCTTTAATGTCCCAAAATAAATCTGACTTTGAGAATTAATTTCCCTTCTTTCTCCGGTGGAAGAAATTGGGACAAAATGGCGGGAAAGCAGGTCGCCGCTGATGGCCTAACAACGAATTTCGCCGGGATGTCCAAAAATCAGCTTTACGACATTATGTGTCAGATGAAGGTATTTATTTATATGTGTGTGCTCCTACGTATAGGCGTGATGAATATACATGACCACATTACAGATGAAATCGAGTTTAATTCTTTGTTCGCTTTAACTTTATTTGTTTTTCTCTTGCACGAGCTTCTTGATAAATTTGTGTCAAATTTGTTACTGCTTTATTAATTTCTTTTGAATGCAGGGATTAATCGACCAGAACCAGCAACAAGCTAGGCAAATTCTCATTCAAAACCCTAACTTGACCAAAGCACTATTTCAGGTTTCACTTATTTTATATTCTAAGTCAACCTTCTAACTTGACTCATTTTGCGGCAAAGCATTGAGTATTGTTATCTTTTTTTTTTCCTGCTGATGGAATGCTTAAGTTAAGGCTTTAAGGTTATTCAGTTTATGTAAGTAATATTCGTACTATAGATGTTATTTTAATTACAAAAGTATGAAACTTTTAGAGATATGATATGTTAAGAGTCGCTAAATAAAAGAACGAGAGTGTTCGTTCTCTAACAGCTTAAGCCTTTAGACTGTAGATTCTAGTGTTCTTGTTAGAAGTGTAAAATAAAAGAATAAGAGAGAGATAAATAGAGATGCCATCATATGTTTCTCCAATACATTATGTATTGGAAAAGTGTGATGTGGTTTGAACTGTAAATTCTAGTTTTCTTGTTTTATAGTCACCAATATGTATGATCACTACTCATAAAGGTTACATTGAGATGTCATTCCAATCAATTGTCATGTTCGGATGCATGGCGAAATCTCTTTGAAACATTCAAATGTCATGATTAAGAGACAGCTGCTTTTTTTTTTCTTGCAAAAGGAACATAAATCACATAGTTAGTGCAATATGGATGAGAGTTTCACCGTTGCTGTCTCTCTCAGAAATCACAGTGTGTTACTTTGATATGGGTGAAAAATTTTGGGCTTTGATGTAGTCTTCTATTGCGAGTGCATCACATGATTCCCAGATTAATTAGCTTTCAATCTTTGAGCTAAAAATCATTAAATTTGGAGTTCATCTGTTGATTTCTGATTCTCTGACTTTGGTTCCTTTAATGATGTGTTTATTAGGCACAAATTATGCTTGGGATGGTGCAGCCCCAACAAGCAGTAAGTTAGTTATAGCATCTTGAACATGTGAAGTATCTTTGTCCATATAAATATAAGATGTGATGTAGTTACAGATCGCACTCCATTCTATCTTTAGATTCCGGCCATCCAACCGACAGGATCACCAAATCTACAGCCATCAGTGTCTCAACTTACAAAGTCAGATGGTCAGTCGGCTCCATCATTGCCAGTAAAAATTGGTATGCAGGATCAAACAAGAAAACAGCAGCAAAATCAATCTGTTCCAACACCGCCATCTCCTTCTCTTTCGTCACCAAACCTTCAAGCCCAGTCCCTACCGTCTCATCCGTCGCTGTCAGTGCAGCAATCAAAAGGACATATTGGTGGTCAATCAGTGCCAATCTCTTTACCACAATCCACTCAAGTTGTTAACATGCCACCAGTTCCTCATCATTCTGCTTCACAGCTGCCATCTCATTTTCAAATGCAGATGCCTTCTGCATCCTCCCAATTGGAGCAACCAATGCATACTAGTGGTAGCCAACACCAGCATATGCAGCCACAGATGCCACCACAAGTGAGACCATCAATGCAACCCTACCCCCGTCCAATGCACCCTCACATGGGGTCCAATGTTGGTTTTCCGCCATCTGGAGTGCCTCCGCCACACCATTCACATCCTACTTTTCATGTAAGCAGAGGATGACTGTTCTACCTATACTGATCGGAGGTTTTCCCCCTTTTTCATACACAACATTCAATTTTTTTTTCTCTCATCATTCAGCCAACTATGAAGCCTCCAGCAAGCATGGGGCCTTCTTTTATGTCCGGGCAGCCACCAGTTCCAAGTCAGCTGCCATCCCAGCCGCCATATCAGGTGCCCTTGTCTTTATGCTCTACTTTAGTGAAACTAGTGTACTAGTTCTCTTTTGGTGTTTTTGGTCATGTAAGCTTGAATCATTAGATTTCTTTCTCTGTTAAAAGTTGTTCATGAGCATAAGGGCCTGCGCCACATTTTAAGTTCCACTGGAAAGCGGCCTTTCTTTCCATGGATGAGTCCTTGCCAAAATTTGCTCTATTTTTAAATTTTTTAACTTGTGGGATATATATGACAAAATGCAACACGTTGAGGACCTGTTGAAACTAATGAGCTACTGGAAGAGATCTCATGACTATTATTCATTCATGTGGGGATTTGAAGTTGGATGAGTGCAAAGATTACGGAGATCTTGAAAAATAAAAGGATTTAAGTGGTCAAAATATGGCATAAATCATTACATTTTATATGATGAAGTTGCTAATGTTATGATGATGCAATTAATGGACAGTTAAATTCTTTCGGTACCGACTTTCACTTACATCCCCATGTCATTTCTTTTGTCCCTTTTAATCAATAAATGCATCCCTCAATCATTTCTTTTTCGTCCTCCATCTAAAATTAAGTATCCTGAGTTGACTCATGATCAAAGTTATATTTCTTTGACATCAACATATATTAAGTTATATTGTTGCAGTTGAAACAATATTCAATAGTGCATGTACCATGCTCTATTGCTTGTCCATCATTATCTAATTGTAAACTTAGGTCAATTTAATCATCAGAATCTATTTATATTACTTTAGTCGGGATGGATAGAGTACATAATGATAATATTTCCGTGGAAACTGCTTTATCAAAAAAAAATCAATAATAATTATGCCTTCTTTTCCATTGTATGCGACACATTTTCCTTTTTAATTTGTCCCAAAAGAATGATATCTTTATATATTTAGAAATAATTTAACTTTACACTTCCGGTTATATCCTTAATGAGATGATTTATAGCGATACAAATGTGTATGGATTGTTTTAGATCATAATTTTCTAAAGTGTTTTTTCCTTTCTCTCTGTACCCACCCTGTCAAACACTGTCACATAAAATGAGATGTAGGGAGTAATATTTTTGTGAGAACCTTGGAATCAATTTGAAGAGGAAACTTATACACAGAAACACACACATAGATCAATGTAATTGAGAGACATCTATTACCACTAGGAAATTATTGGCGTTCAGTCTATATTATAATGCCTACTTTTAAAGATCTTTATACATCTTTGCATTTTAGAAACTTTAGCTACACTCATAGAATTATGTCGACAGAAGCAAAGGACTACATGAAAAATATAAGGATTAGAAAAGCGTGTGATCCAAATGGCATCGTTATAGAGATTTAGTAGTGTCTTGGAGAGGTTGGAGTAGTATGGCTTACCAATCTATTTAATGCTTTACTACGAAGTGGTAAGATGCCCAACTATGGACAAAGAGTATGTTGATTGCTATGTACACGAGTAAAGGAGATTTTCAAAATAGTGCAAACTATCATAGCATTAAACTTATGAGCCATATGATGAAACTTTAGAAAAGAGTGATAATAGTGTAGACTTAAGTACACTGCAAAGAGTGACAAAGAACTGGTTTGAATTTACACCTTGTAGATTTATAACATATGTTATATTTTTGCTAAGAAGATTGATGAAAATTTATCCGGAGAGAAAGAAAGATCTACATATGGTGTTCATAATCTAGAGAAGCCCATGATAGAGTGCACGGAGAAGTCCTTTGGTGGTTAATGAAGAAGAAAGAACTTATATTTAATAAATTCATGCCGTAAAGGATACGTATGAAGGACTCGTCGCTAGCATAAGAATAGTAAGAGATACAAAGAAGTTTCCGATAACTGTATGTTTACACCAGGGATCGGCATTGAGTTCATAGTCAATTTACCGTAGTTATGCTATTTGCAGACAACATTGTCTAAATGACGAAACTAGTGAGGGTTATTGTGCTAATTGACGAAACTAGTGAGGGTGTCAACACAAAGCTTGACTGTGGAGAAGTACTTAGGACAACTATATTTTTTAGCTATGTTGCTCGGACTCTTCAAAAATGCCATCGGTGCGTGTCGGATCCACCAAAAGTAGTGCATTTTTGGCTAGCATAAGAAGAATGAAGTTGAGGTCAGATTAGACGGGATTGCGGTGCCTAAATGCTAACAATTTGGATTTATATGCTGAATGTTCTAAGAGAATGGTTTGATAGACGATGTTAATACACATAGAATCTGAATAAGATAATTAAATTGGAGAAGTGTTATGTGATAGAATGATTCCTATCAAAGTAAAAGACAAGTTCTATCAAACGATTGTTAAGACCAGCAATAATATTGTGGAAGTAAAGATTGGGCCTCTAAAGTCTAAAATATCCACAAGATATGTGTTACAAAATTGCAATTGTTAAGGTGGATTAAAAATGTTCTTGCCGAAGGTGCAGGTAATGCACTTAGTTGATAAAATAAGAAAAAGTCACTTGAGATTGTTCAGTCTAGTGTTTTAACAAGGGAAAAACGTTTTTAAAAAAGAAAAAAGCAACAAGGTCTTTGGGACTTGAAGTGAAAAGCGAGAAGTGAAGTGCACGCTTTTTTGAAGTAAGCGTGAATTTTTTTTTTAAAAAAATATCAAAAAAATATCAGTTTAGTACTATAATAATCAAATCACAATTACAATAACTAATATTCAACATCTAATATATAATAATGCTGATATTAAGCATGTGGCTTCAACTACAAAGCAATAACCCCTCGCAACGCTTATCACTTTAAGGGGTCGTTTCGTAGGGTGCATAAGAATAATATTGAATATGGTGTGTTAGTAATGCTTGTATTAGTTATGCTTGCATTAGTTATGCTGGTATTAGTTATGCTGACATATTTCTTATTCATTGTTTGGTTTGATGTATTAAAGTACTCCACAATTTCTAAAAGAATTATTTGTTTACAAAAATGCCCTCAAAACTAATCCACACTCTAACTTTTTAAAAGAAACATATGTTGAGAAATATTTTTATATGAAAAAATTTTAAAAAAATTATTTTATTTGGCTACCTATATTGTAAAATAAAATAAAATATTTATTTATAAAAAAGGAAATATGCTAAGTATTTATTTATTTACTAGGGATATAATTTTATTTCTCATTATTTGAATTATTTTGAACTTGCATTAATATACTAACTAGCATATTTTAATCAAGCATAAATTTTGAAGGACAATTTTGTCTTTCACTAAGCTAATGCATGCATTAAAACCCGTTGCATTGCTAATACAATTGTTTTCTATGCATTAGTAATGCATAGGATAATACCAAATAGGATGTATAACCAATGCTTGCATAACTAATGCATAGGTTCAAAATGTCTACCAAACAATGTATTATTAATACACAAAGCTAATGCGTGCATTAACTTATCTAATGCATCCTACCAAACGACCCCTAAGCGACAAAGCGATGACTTCTAAGAAAATTGGTTTGATCATATACTACATCAACCTCCATTTACACTAGCATGTAGGTGTGAAACCATGGTGATTGGATGTGTTAAAAAGAATGAGGTATACCTAAAATCGTATACAGGAAAGTTGTCCCAGAGGACCTGCAATCTCCTGGAGTTCATGCACACCTAGAGAAAATATAGGGCATAATGAAGAAAAAGATCTATATAGACAATAGCAATTAGGTAGGATTAAGTTTGTTATGTTAGTAAATATCAAGAACTTTTAATGCTAAAGAAACTGAAATTTGTTAATGCTGAAACCAGACTTAAATAAAACAACATGGACGGGAAGGTTCAAATAACTTAACTCGACTTGCTTGGGAATGTGGCGTGGTGGTAGTAGTTGTTGTATTTACTTTGTTCAGCTTCATGCATTCAACAATAATTTAGAGTTGTCAATTGGAGACGGCTGCTGAAGACCTTTGGAATTTTCAGAGGATAATTACGAAGACCAAAGTATAATAATAACTGGTGTAGATAGGTTGGATAAACCATGCTATTATTGGACTTTGTGACTTATAGATTAATTTCTTGTTGTGATGCAATGTGTTCCTATACCAGACAAATTCTACCTAAGGACTGTAGACACACACTCTCTGCATTCCTTATTACTAGTATTTCAGATGTACTTACATAACTTGCATCTAGGTTCAAGTAAAACATGGGAGAAGTCGAAGCATATCTATTTTTGTAAGTTGAGCTTCAATCAAGGTTCAAAAGCAATGTTATTTTCATAATAGAGCAGTTATATAGACAGCTAATAGGGCTTTATTAATAAATTGCCTTTCCACAAATTTATTCCTGTTTTCCTTGCTGTTGCTTGCTTGTATTTAGTGCATATTTTTGCTTTCAAAGGCAACCAGATGAATATTTTGTCAAATTTTCTACTGGGGTCCACAATGTTTGACTGTGTCTGCCTGATAAAGAAAAAGTTTTGACTGTGTGTTTCAGTTTTCTGTCAGGTATTGCATAGACGAGGAGGATAGAGTGGTATCTTGTAATCAACCTTGACAAACTGTAGCTAGTTACTTATTTTCAAATCATTTTTCTGTAACATGGCATTTCATAGAAATCTACTAGATAAGTTATTAGTATAATGTTTCCAGAGGGAAATAATTGGTGGGTACATTTTTTGTTTGTGTTCAACGCCTGTGATCTATGGGCTTTGACATGCTCTTGTATGTGAGTGTATATAGATGGGAGGTTCACAATTGCGGACAGACTTCAATCAAGTTGGGAGTTTCACACAAGCAGATAGAGGATCTGCGTGGATTCCTGGTCGACCAGAGAATACACCAGGAATACAGTTTCCAGGACCACCACTGATCCCTGGCCAGATGGGTGCCGGCAATCAGCCTCCTCGACCTCCAGCAGTAATATCCGCAGCTTTATTTTTCACTTGGTTAGGTTAAAAACTAATCATTAGTTTTACCTTTCAGTTTGAGACTCAAAAGGTTTATTTGGTTGATGTGCAGCTGAGTCCTGAGATGGAGAACGCGCTTCTTCAGCAAGTAAGGAGCCTGACGCCAGAACAGATTAACATGCTACCTCCAGAGCAAAGAAATCAAGTGCTTCAGTTGCAGCAAGTGCTCCGTCAATGAGAAACAAGTTTGTCAAAGAGCATATTGCAAGAGGGATGGAGATATTTGGTCCAGCTAATTGACTATGCTATTTATCCAAATCTTTGCTTTGTGATAGGATTCTCCTAAGTTTATGTTTCAATCCTTTATAGTTTCTCTTTTTTCCCTGTTGTTTTCCCGTTAGTAGATTGTTTCAGGCCATTTTACGTTTGCCTGTATTGTATTCTATGTAGCCTACAACTTACAAATTTTTGCTTGCTTGTTTGAGGAACTCTTAGCTGCGCAAATCGAATTCTAGTTCTCTATATTTTGTCTTATGCCATCCCTCCCCTCTTCTCGTGCTTGTCATTGTAGTATATCTATTACCACTAAGCATGGAACTCTATTGGCTTGGCCTAAGCCAACCCAAACACGAGACTATGAAAGTGTATTAAGCACCTCCCGTCATGTCATGTCTCCTAAATCCCCGAGAAGATTTGAATATGCTATATTATTAGATTATAGTTTTGATTTCGATTGCTAAACATTTTTACCGAGTAATTTAGCAACAAATTAAGTTCATCTTTCCATCAAATTTGGTGAATATTTTTATGTTTGGCCAAATCTTCGGGTCGTTAACACAATAAATATAATTTAGTTGAGCATCAGGTTCCATTTGAAACTAAGATGAATTATCATGTTCATGCTATCAGTTGCTACAGATTCTTTTTACTGACTTTGCATCTATCCAATGTTCCAAGCAAACCATAAACATATGCGTAATGGAAAATGTTCCCTAGTTCAGATGATAAAGAAGACACAATTCAAAACGTAATGTAACCATTTTAAAATCCAATTATCTCATAGCAACTGCTCATGTAAAATTGATTATTTATTCCAGTTAATTATGTGAAATAAATGACCTCGTTAAAAACCTAAAAATTAATTGGAATAGATGCAACACCACCAATTAATTTCCACTAATGATAACAGTGAGTATTAACTATTAAGCAGTTCGATTAATAGTTTACTGCTCCATCCGTTTGATGCATACGTTTAATGAATTTGAGAAAATGATTTGAATGAGTACTTAATATTGTGGGCATAACAGGAAAAAAGATATTGTCTAAAATTGACAAGAAAAATTAAAAATCTGATTTCTAGTATAAAAATAAACTTTTGTAATAAGACTTGTTGTTTGCTTCTTTTGTCCAGTTCAGCGAATGAGTAGCCGTATATGACACCCTCTAGCTCAATTTTCTTTATATTGAATCTTAATATACAAACTTACAAGAGCCAAAAGAAAAATACAAATGCAACTATCAGAACCTTTAGTGCCTTAATTTTAAGGTGCTTTAGCAATAGTAGTAGTGAATAGTGGGACTAGTGATGCTAATGGGCAAATGCATGAATATATTATAACCTGAGAATTATCCTCTCCTTCCCCCTACTTTTCAAGTGCTTTATTATGAAACACTGTGCTAAGGATACTTAGAATTTGCCCCATATAGCATGATCCCTTTGCTTTGCTACCTGTAACCTGTCCCAATTTTTTTCCAACTAATTACCAACTGGGATATTACCATGTGCATAAGAGAGGGGCAAGGGGCGGCGAATCCAGGAATTTCTCTAAGGTTGTTTAAATTTGAAAGAAAGGAAAAAAGTTTTTCGATTAAAAATGTTTAACATATGGTATATACCTTTAAAATCTAATATTTTAAATCTATTAAGAGAACATGTTAAGCGTATGTAGGACCCCAAACAGTCCCTGTTCTCCCTCCTTGTTCATGCATACTCCAACAAAACAAGGCAAAATTTTGGTCAAAAGGGAGTCAAACTGAAAAAGATATTGATGTTTGAGTGGGAAGAACAAATAAATTAAAAGTAGCTATGAAGTTTCATTAGCTCTAATAATTTAGAGAAATATTTTGGAGAATCCCCACACATTGGTTTTGCCCCATACCCCTATGGCCTACCCCCCTTAAACTTGTCCAATGCAATGCATCTCCCTAAAAAACTTCCCTTTCCTAATAAAGGAAAAAGAGAAGAGACTTTAATTTTTTTTTTTAATATATAAAAATTAGTTTCTCAGTTTTACCATATAATCATTTAGTTGATGAATTGGCAACATCCATTAGATTTTATGTACCCAATCATATTTTAGAGGTGGTTTTGCCGACGTGGGTCACTCAAAAATTAAGTTGTTTCTTGAATTGACACTTTAGCAAGAGACTTTTGGAATTATATATATGACCTATTTGGGGTCATTTTTTTATGTTCCTATCCATTTTTGTAAGTGTTCCTTAATTATGCCTACAAGAGGATCTTTCAACAACTTGCTTCTCACTATCTTCGTGGCTAATGGCCCTACCAATTCCAAAATATTATTTGACGTGTAGGGTTAAGTATTTAGTTAAAACTCCATAGATTCTTTTTGTGAAAGTATTTCAACATTCAATTTAAGTTTTAAGCCAATAAAATTAAGCAGTAAATTAACCAAAGATATTATGTAACTCAGATGGAAGACTTTTACATAATCTATGCGGGACAATATATAAGTTAGCATCATCAAGCACGGGTAAATGACATTTTTGAAATTTAAAAATGGAATTTAATTAAAAAAAATCGAGTTTGAGAATGCTAAGCAGTCTGGTGCATAAAGTTTTCCGCGTTCACGCAGGATCCGAGCAGAGGCCGATTTAAGATTTAAATTTTATGGTTTCAGATTCTCAATTATCACATCTCATCTAATTTAATGGGTTTAAAATTTATTATTTGTACATGTTTAATGAAATTTTGGGCAAAAATATAGGGTATGAGCGAAAGCTATTGTTATTGAACCTACTGCTTCTACACTGCATCCGCCTCTGGATCCGGGGAAGGGGCACCACAACCCAAGGGGGTGTGATGTAGGCAGCCTACCCGTTTGACCAAAATTATTAAGCCTTTTTGTTAAACTAATTAAATAAGAAGATAGTAGGTAAATCCTAGTTAAATATAATAAATCCTATATCTGAAATCGGTTTATGCTAATGACGAAGAACTGTATCTAAACCAATTTAATACAACGGATATTAAATGGCATTGTTATAAATGTACGGGGGAACAATGATAAACAGTAAATGTATTAAATGGAAATAGATGAAAATAGAGAGAATGATTCACCCAAATATTGAATGAGGTGGATGATTCTTTTCTCCGAAGACAAATAAATGTGGGAATATAGTTTGTGGAAAGACAAAGTTAGTAATTCACTTTAGAGTCAGCTTTTCATGAGAGATCGTATCATATAGAATCTTCCCTCCCCTATTTCTTCTCTCTCCCTATCTATTTATCTGGGACATATCCCTTACTTAACCTAAAGTACAAGTGCAGAGAATATTCGTCTAAAATATCCTACTACAAAACTAGACGTTATGGCCGACCTGAGTACTCAACCTCGGTTACTTAAGGTGCCAAATTGTTCCTTCCGCCTCGAGTACGACCTCGGCCTAATCATCTCTTAATAATCTATCTTTGAGCAAGGTTCCCTTCGTCAGATTTCGACCCATACAGTTAGTCTCTCCACCTGTCGAGGTTATTTTTTGGACGAGATCGGTGGGCGGATTTCACAATTTGAAACCTGAGAAATCTGGGTATGGCGGTCGAGTAACAATTTTTTTATGGCGACATGATGACATGGCGCTTCGAGAGCCACATCTGACTGTTACGTCATCTTGAAATGACATCATTTGATCATGCTTCATAATGGCGCATGCTCCCGATACATTACATTATTTACCGCGCCTCTTCTATTTTGAAATCAATGTGGCGGAGTGTGGCATTGTCGAGTAGGGTGCCAACATTCTTATAATAGGGAAGGGAATCCCTCATTTGGGTTGTTGCTCTTCCTAAGATCTGAATTTCCAAATTCTCTCTTCTTTCCCTCAAAATTCTTGCATCTTTCTTTCTCTCCATTTTAGTTGTTTCTGCCATTATCACCTCTTTCGTATTGACAAATTCTTCATGTTTGCATCACAAAAATGGTTGGTGCATCTTTTAACTTTGAGGGAGCTTCTGATTCGATTCCATTGACGGTAGGTGTGCCCTCTCATGATGAAGGAGAAGCCATGTCTATAGAAGATGAGAGCTTTCCCACTGTGGATGAAATAATTCCATGCTCAGAAAGGGCCAGGTCGGATTTCTCGAAGCGGCCTGAAGACGATCCCTAACCTGCTATCTCGGAGATGGACACGGCGGCCCTTGTTGAATTTAAGGCATATCGACCTCATCTCGGCTGGTGACGATGTGGTACAAGTTTACCGCCCTGGATACTCGCATTCTACGCGTATCTATTCATTATAGGCTATACGATTCCTCTTCCTTCCTTAGCGGCGGGCTTCTACCGCTATTATAGCGTTTGTCCGACCCAGCTCTCTCCGTGCATCTATAAGCTTTTCCTTATGCTTATCAAGTACACAGAGCTAGAAAACTATGGGATCTCTCTCCGTCATATACTCCATCTCTTCTACCCAAGTTTTCACAGGAGTACGATGATATACCTTCGCCACCGAGGGACCAAAGGGCTAGTGGTGAAGATGGAAGATAAACAAATCATTATTTTTGGGTTAACTTCTTCTATGTCAAGACAGAACACGTGGTGGTAAACCCCAACAAATTTCCCGAGGAGTGGAACTTTGCTCGTAAGTATTTTCGTGAACTGGCTATTTGTTGTTCCTCTTCGGTGACTTAACCAATCCTCCCCCTTTCTTTTTTCTTTATATGCAGCCGAGAAGCCTCCTCCTTCATTAGTCACCGATATTCGTGACTGGGTGAGCCAAATTTTACCTCACACAGTGGGGATTCGTGAGTGGTTGCAGTTCAACAAGAAGTTTGATCGTAAGCCTTCTTCGACCGGTGAGTCATCTTGTTTCAAACTTTATATAATTTTTTCTCTTTTCCCCCTTCTATTTTTTTTCTTTTTTATTTTTATTTTTTACGTCTTCCTTTGTTGATAGGTCGAAGGGATTCGAGGAGGGCGAGGGCTCCTATTCCCGCTTTTCATCAGCCAGGTGCTTCGACCAGGTATCTACTCACCACGACTATATGCGAATCCGTTCAGACTGTTGTTCTTTCTCGGGCCCCAACCTCGCATAGATCTAGTCGTCAGGCTGCTGCATCACTAGCGGAGATTTTGGCTTCCTTAGTGTTTCATTTGGTGGATGAGTCATTGCAAGGCGAGGAGGAAGAGACTCGGTTAAAAAGGCAGAGAATAGAGGTTGACGGCGAAACGATAAAAAACGAAAGGCCTGTAGGGGACGATCCCGTGCTGGGCACGGTTGTGTCTGAGGACAACACGGTAGAGATTGTGCCCCCTTCAAATGTGGTGGTTGTTTCTTTATAAGAGATTTTCGTGGAAAGAGAAGGGCGAACAAAGGCGATCGAGGTCATTTCGGGGAGCGAACCGTCGACGTTAGAGCAAGTTGTTATTCCTTCATCTGCCAAAGAGAAGAATAAAGTTATGGCCATTGATGATGATGACTCCGATTCTGATGTCGGTCCCGAAGAGGAGAAAATGTTCGATGAGGGGTTTACTCGGATCGAGGTGAGAACGGACAGATCTTCACGTTCGATAGTTATCCTTCTGGACTGTAACCTACTGACCAACATGGAAAATGTGGTCCCCTCCTTGGTCCCTCTTTGCTTTAGTGCCAAGAACAGGACTCTATAGTCGTTTAAGGATGCCAATCTTTCGTCGAGCATAGCTGGAATCGCTTTGCAAGTGAGTTGGGTATCCTTGTTTTTGTTCCTTGTCTTTTATCCTTTTTATTCTTACTCTTTTTAGCTCTTTTCCACTTCAGACTCTTATTTTGAAGATCGAGAGCGCCCGCCGAGAGGAGAAGCAGAAAGTGGTTTTCAAGAAGATGGTTTTAAAGTATCACCGGTACCGTGCAATGCGTGCCCGGTTTAGTGCGGATGGTAATTCCCAATTCCTTAGAGGCGAGTTCGGACAGAAAGACGATGAGCTCTGAGGGTCATCGGTAGATGCAGTGAGCTTGAGCGATTGATTATGGTAAAGAAGGACGAGCTCGAGGTGAGCAAAGGGGTCGTGGATGAGTGTGTCGACCTTCAAGCTCAAGTGGCGTCTTCACGGGCTGAACTTGAGCAGAGCTCGATAAGATTTAATGGCTTGAGTGACGAGTTGATTGAGAAAGCGGGAGAGTTAGAGAAGGCCGATGAGGCTGGGATGACGGCTTTGGCGAAGGTGATGGCATTAGAGGAGGGCATTCACGTGCTTAGATCTGAATGGGGGAGTGAAGGGGAAACGATCATGCTGAAGGAGGCACGGGTTGATGAGCAAATTGGCAGGCGAGAGAGAGATGTTTCGACCTTTATTGATCATGTTTTCGCTCTTGAGGCTGAGAAGGCGCGGCTATTGGCCCGACCATCCTCCTCTCATACTTCTGCTTTTCCCGATGTTCCTCGACATTTATAAGAAATATGGATCCATGATGAGGCTCAACTGGACATCTATAGAAATTTTATGACAGCGATAAAGGTTTCTGATGCCGATTTCGAGGATGCCCGTGTTAAGGCGTGTGATGCGAGGATTGCATGCTGTTACGATCCTTCTTGGTGTGATGACGAGTATTCCGATGGTGGGGGCGATGATGGAGATGGCATTGTCGGGCAGGATGGTGAAGGCGTGGACGGCGTGGAGTAGTGTTTTGTACTTAGTTTTTGTGTTTTTCTTCTTTTTGTTTTTATGTATCTTTCTAGCCCTTTGTAAGATATCTCTTTTTTTGAATGGAACAAACTTATGATGTATGTTATTGGGCCTTCTTATTTTTCTTTGAATATTTTTCTTCAAAAGAATTGTGGTGGTATGCGCTATTTCGAACATGGTCTAGTGTATCTTTGATTGAGTTTGGGTGAAGTCCCATGTCATCATACTTAACTCAAGAAGAAGTTGTAAATTGTACTCAAGTCAGGTTGAGCGTGAATTGAATTTGAGTGTGATCAAATATGATTCTTTACTATTTTGAACGAGGGCGAGCGCACTAATTTGAACGAGGTCGAATATGAGTTAGTTCGAACGAGGTCTAATGTTTAGTTAATTTGAACGAGGGTCGAATGTGATTCGATTCGAACGAGGTCGAATGTTTGACTCAGTTTATTCGAAAGAGGTCGAATGTGAGTCGATTCGAACAAGGTCGAATGTGAGTCAATTCAAAGGAGGTCGAATGTTTGACTATTAGTTGATTCGAGCGAGATCGAATGGGAGTTGATTCGAGCAAGGTCGAATGTTTGACTCTTAGTTGATTTGAGCGAGATTGAATGTGAGTCGATTCGATCGAGGTCAAATGTTTGAATCTTAGTTGACTTGAGCGATATCGAATGTGAGTTGATTCGAGCGAGGTCGAATGTTCGACTCTTAGTTGATTTGAGCAAGGTCGAATGTGAGTCGATTCGAACAAGGTCGAATGTTTGGCTCTTAGTTGATTCGAGCGAGGTTGAATGTGATTTGATTCGAGTGAGGTCAAATATTTGACTCGTAGTTGATTCGAGCGAGGTCGAATGTGAGTCGATTCAAATGAGGTCGAATGTTTGACTCTTAGCTGATTTGAACAAGGTCAAATGTGGTGCATTGGTTAGCGTGGAGTTAAAAATTAGTGGAGGCAGGCGAGTATCATGTGTTTGTATGTTTTGATTTCATTTATATATCGAAGTTTACATGTTTTTCAGGGTGGTATTCCAGTCCAGTCTATCTAGTCCCTTTATTGTTCGGCCCAGAGAAGTGCTCGAGGGGTCGAACAATGGACTCGCCAACTTGAATCCTAACGTACTTGAGCCTTCAACTTTGATATTTTCTCATTGTCGCCTCATTGAAAAACCACCTAGAGAAAACCCAATTGGGACAAAACTCGGGTGGGGGAAAAAGAGTACGACCCGAAGAACATCTTTTCTTAGAAGTTGAAGTACTTGAGGTGGGCGATGTTCCAGTTATTTGGTAATATCTTCCCCTTTATTGTTTCTAGTTGGAATGACCCTTTGCTTGCTGCTGCCGTGATCTTATACGGGCCATCCCAATTAGTCCCTAGTTTTCCTTCTCGTGGGTCCTTGCTCGCTTGTGTTTTGGCTTTGAGTACTTAGTCTACTTTGAGCAGTACGACCTTGCCTTTTTTGTTGTAATATAGCTCTGCTTGTTGTTTCTGAGCGACCATCCTCATGTGTAAGCCATGTCTCTTTGCTCTTCGACCTCGTCGAGGTCTTATCTCCTACTTTCGTCGTTATTCGGTTCACTCTCGTGTGAATATCTCAGACTTGGTTCTCCGACCTCGACCGGTATTACTGCATCAGTTCCATAGACTAGCGAGTATGGTATTTCTCCTGTGTTTATTTTTGGCTTGTCTGGTATGCCCAGAGAACTTTCGGCAACAATTCCGTCCACAGTCCCTTGGAGTTCTCGAGCTTCTTTTTTATGATTTTCAATATTTACTTATTGGATGACTCCGCTTAACTGTTGCTAGTGGGGTGATATGTGTGGAGAGTATTCTTTTGATGTGCCATTTTTCAAAATACTCGGCGATCTTTTTCCCAGTAAATTGGGGCTCGTTATCACAGCTAATTTCTTTGGGGATGCTGAAGCGGCATATGATGTTCCTCCATATGAATGCGATAACTTCTTGCTCATGTATTTGGGCAAATGAAACTACTTCCACCCATTTGGAAAAATAGTCAGTTAAAACTAAAGAAATCGTATATTATGTCGTCCCTCTAGGAGGAGTCACACGATGTCCATTCCCCATTTGATGAAAGTCCAGGCCGAGGTGACTGAATGGAGGTGCTCTCCCGCTGAATGGATCATGGGGGCATACAAATGGAATTATTCGCATTTTTTTACAAAGTCGGTGACCTCTTTTTTCATCGGGAGCCAGTAATAGCCTGCTCATATGAGGCATCCCATGAGAGCTTGATTGCCGGTGTGATCTTCTTAATGGCCTTCGTGTGCTTGCTCGAGGATACGTCGCATCTGATTTGGTCCTAAGTATTTTTCTAGGGGGCCACCATACGTTCTTTTGTATAATTCGTTGTTGATGATGTTGTACCTGGCCGTGTGCATTCGAAGCTTATTGGATTTTTTTTATCATTTGGGAGCAACCCGTGCTGCAAATATGAGATAATACGATTGCGCTAGTCCCAAGGCAAGTTTATAGTCTGTACCTCGATTTGATCAATCGGTGATTGGAGGAGAGTGACCACATTCCCTTCTCTGGTTATGCTTTTGATGGCCACTGCCAGTTTGGGGAGACCATCTGCTTCGACATTCTGCGCTCGAGGTATTTGATCGAGCTGGCATTCGTCGACTCGGGTAACAATTTGCAGATTTCGGCATGGTATTTCTGTATCTGTTGTTCCTTGATCTGGAAAGTCCCTGTGACTTTATTGACGACGAGTTACGAGTCGCATCTTAGGATTACCCATCATGCTCTATACTTGAGTGTCAGTTTTAATCCTGCAATCACGGCCTCATTGTTAGTCATATCAGGGGACCGTATGGACTGGCGAATTATTTCGCCAGTTGGGACCTCGAGCACGAGTCCCAGTCCAGCCCTGACGCGTTAGAAGCTCCATCAGTGTCTAGAATCCATAGGTCGTGTATCTTGGGAGAAGTATTAGCAGCTTCCTTTTCGACCTCCGGCATTATTTTAGTGCTGAAGCTGGCGATGAAGTCGAAGAGTACTTGCAACTTAATCGTTTTTCGCGGTTGATAGGTTATATCATGCTCGCTCAATTCAATGGCCCAATTGGACAACATACCCGATAGCTCAGGTTTGTGCAGGATACTCCTTAGAGGAAAAGTCATGACCACAGAGATGGGGTGGCACTGGAAATAGGGTCTAAGCTTTCGTGCAGCTACGACCAATGTTAGGGGTAGCTTCTCGAGGTGGAGATAACTCGTTTTAGCGTCAACCAAAGTTTTTCTAATGTAGTAGATAGGAGACTGCGTGCCATTATTATCTCGTACGAGTACTGCACTTACTGCGACATCAGACACGGCCAGGTAGACGAGGAGACGTTCTTCAAGTTTTGCTTTAGCAAGCAACGGAGGTGAAGACATGTATGCCTTCAGTTCTTTTAATGCGTCGACGCACTCAGAATTCCATTGGAGTTCGTTGTCCTTTTTTAGTACGCCAAATAATTTATGGAATCTATCAGAGGATCGTAAGATAAATCTTAATAGGGCGGCTGGATGCGAATAAAATCGGAGAGTTGATCTTGCGATTATTATGTCTTTCCGTAGCTTCGCCTCGAAGGCCCGGGGCACAGTTTGAGGTTTGACCTCGAGGGTTATTTATGTCTGACCTCGAGGCAACATAAATCGATGGTTATCATGGACAAGCGAGAAGTTCCCTAGGCATGTGGTCATAGCTGACAACATCTACAAGAATAGTACCAGTCTGTACCAGACTGCTAAGTAGTTGTACCAGCTACTTTTATTTGTAATAAATGCATGTGTACCATGTTGAGATTTTTCCTCATATATAAAGGTGATCCTTGTCATTTTGTAAGGGGGATATACAATATACACAATACAACATTTAATACAAGAACAAGAACATTCTCTGCTCTCTAACTTAAACACGTTCTCCCTTGATTCTACTGCTTATACTTATTACTTACATCTATTGTGCTTTCATTAATTGTTCTTCATTTATTTATTTTAAAGAGCCACCATCAAAGCTCTTAGAATTTTTATCCTTCATCTACTGCCTTTAGCTAAGCATTCGGCTCGACCTCGAAGCTCTGTATAAGCCACCTCGAGGCCCCGACTTCCAGTTGCTCGGTTTGCTTGTTGCACTATCTCCAAGCTCTTATCTCATTTTTTAGTCTCACACTTAGCCTCTATTGCCTAATAACTAGCATAAAAATAAATCACGTATTTTTAAAACCCCAAAATCAAATCTAATTGTAATTACCATTTTCAAGGTAAACAGTTTGGGGCCCACCATGGGACTAGAAATAATAGTGATTGTTTTCTTGTTGGTTTACTACATAACGCAAGTTATCTTTCACACTTTTTCTTGTCCAAGAATCTTTGACTTCAGGTCAAAATGTCTAACTCAGTGAACGTACATCAAAATAATGGTCTTGAGGACCATCGAGAGAATGGTGTAGCTGTTTCAGGTATTGGTGTACCACCAAAAGACCCTAAGGATGCACCAGAACCAATTCTCGTGGACGTGGTCTCGCGCAACGCTTAACATGTCGACATAAGCTCCCACACCAACAGGAGTATACGCCAAGAAAACCAATAAGAAGCTCAAAAAAACACAGCTCGGGAGGAATAAGAGGTTAGCTTTCACGTTATCTTTGAGATATTACACGCAAAATAACTGGCGATTTCTCAACTACAAAGCCACCAAAAAACTCCAAGCACAGCAACGACAGAAATGGATTCTCAAGCCGAACAGGTACCAAAAGGATCATGCAACAACGGGTCAACAGCCAACCCCGCCATCATAAAGATGCTCGAAGACCTCACAAAGAGGATCGAATCGGGCGAGAAGAAGATAAAAGCCAATGACAAGAAGGTAGAGACCTACAATTCAAGGGTCGATCAAATTTCGGGCGCACCCCCGATCCTGAAAGGTGTGGATTTGAAGAAGTTCTTACAAATAAATTCCCACAAATTGCTGCTCCAAAACTCATCCCTAAGAAGTTCAAAATGCCCGATCTTCCAAAATACAATGGAACCTCGGACCCCAACGAGCACGTCACTACTTACACTTGTGCGGTGAAAGGCAATGACCTAAAAGACGATGAGATTGAATCCGTCCTACTAAAAAAGTTCGGAGAAACACTTTCTAAGGGGGCCATGATGTGGTACCACACCCTTTCCCCGAATTTGATTGACTCATTTGCCATGCTGGCAGATTCTTTCATAAAGGCACATGCCGGTGCCATCAAAGTGGCTACAAGGAAATCCAATGTCTTCAAAATCAAACAAAGAGAAAACGAGATGTTACGGGAGTTTGTATCTTGCTTTCAAATAGAGAGAATGGGGTTATCACCAATATCCGACGACTGGGCCATACAGGCCTTCACTCAAGGTTTGAACGAGCGAAGCTCGGTAGCTTTGAAATAGCTAAAGCAGAACTTGGTTGAGTATCCCGCCGTGACCTGGTCGGATGTCCACAACCGATACCAATCAAAGATCGGGGTTGAGGACAACCAACTAGGAGTCCCTTCGGGTTCAGTATATCCTAGCAGGCTTCCGGCAAAGGAACCAAAGCCAAACAAAGAAAGGTACCAACAATACACCGAACATAGAAGAAATGCCCCAAGGCGTAACATACCCCAAATGATCGAATAATGAATAGAGGTCAGAGTCCTCGAGGACTTGTAAGTAGAGCCATATTCGACAGACACACAGGACCGACGGAGGCACCCCGCTTGTCTGAATACAACTTCAACATCGATGTTTCGAACATCGTATCTGCCATGGGTAAAATCAGAGACACTAGGTTGCCAAGACCTGTATTATCAGATATGCCATAGAGGAACCCTAATTTAGTGTGCAAATTTCACAAAACACACAGTCATAGTACCGAAGATTGCAGACAACTCCAAGAAGAAGTAGCTCGACTACTCAGCAAAGGGCACCTCCGAGAGTTCTTTAGCGACCGATCCAAAAATTAGTTCCAGAAAAGAGAGATGAACAGGAAAAATGAAATAGATGAGCCACAACATGTCATCCACATGATCTTAGGAGGCATCAACATCCCACAGGAATCCATTGTCAAACGAACAAAAATATCCATCACCAGGGAAAAGTGGACTCGAGGTTACATACCCGAGGACGCTCTCAAATTCAGCAACGAGGACATCGAGACCCTGTCTCAACCTCATAACGATGCATTGGTAATTTCTTTTCTTGTGAATATATTTCAAATTAAACGTGTACTTGTGGATCCTAGTAGCTCGGCCAACATTATCAGGTCAAGGGTCGTGGAGCAGCTCGGATTGCTCAGCCAGATCATGCCCGCCTCTCGAGTCCTCAACAGATTCAAATGGAAAGTGAGACAACCAAAGGGGAAATCACCCTCCCGGTCAATGTGGCCGGGACAACATAAAATGCCAAGTTTCAAGTCATTGAAGGAGACATGAGATACAATGCTTTGCTCGGGAGGCCATGGATACACTGCATAAGAGCAGTAGCATCCACTCTTCATCAAATGAAGTTTCCAACAAGGGACGGAATAAAAACTGTGTATGGAGAATAGCACGCAGCAAGAGAGATGTTCACGGTGCATGACGTGGCACTAGTATCGACACCTTCAACATCGAAGGAGCCAAATGATGAGCAAATAGTGAATTAGCAATTACGAGACACATTCTCGTCTATACCCAAATAAAATAAACAAAGGACCACACCGCGTCCCCGGAGCAAATGCTTGAAGCATATCGAGGCTTGAAGAGCCATCACCACTATGGTATCATCGTCTCCCTTTTTATTTACACCTTACACTAACCTTTGTGCAGATGTCCGATCAGAACAGCCGAAGCATTGTCCGGCTTGAAGACCTTAGGTTTCAAAGCATACGTTGCACTCTTTCCTTCGATCGGGTTTTATTCCAAGAAGGGTTTAACAAGGCAACATCTATATTCTACCTAAGGAGAACTCAACAAGTATTCAAGCCTTCTCTTCAATCAACCTCGAATACAAGGGGCATCCCCCTGGCCCCCGAGAGATCACCTTTTTGAAGAACTCGAGATGAGCCGTAAAAAGGTTTCGATAGGAAAATGATGTACTGGTCCAAATGTCGAATGAATCGTTTCTGCATAGAAAAACCAAAACCTTGACAACAAAAACATGTATACTTGTACCAAGTAATCGAAGAATATTTTTTCCTCCATCAAAACGCTTTACGCTTCAAAGGAGTATGCTTCTTTGATCATTGCCAACTCGACGCTACACCAAGGTAAGAAGAGCGGGTCGCAATAGCTTTTACCCGATATGAGGGTTGGGATCGAATTTCTCAGGGAGCTAGTAGTGGAGTTGGAATATCTATCTAGTTTAGAAATGTGTGTTTGCTTCAAATATCACTTCTAACATATTTTGGGTTTTCAAATTATACTTACTATTATCTAACTATTGATTGCAACTAATTTATGCTACGAGAAGATTGCAAAATTGTATCTAATGGGAAGAAGGGCACTAGGATCGTGACATCACCTAGGTGGCTAATTGACGGGTAGATATTACTAAGGTTCGATTGACTTAACTGGGGCTTATGCTATAACCGTTGCACAATTTTACCCAATCTAACACCTCTCGGTAGAGAGAGTGATTTTGCCCTATTGACTCTCTCGAGACAAAATGGGTAGGCAAATTAGATCAAGCAACTAGGGTTCAAGTAGGGTGATTACTCTCTCGAGATTTAACCCATTAATTGGGACTATCATTTCTCATGAGTCCATCCCAATTCCTTGTTGGGTCAATTTTGGAGACATAGACTCTCTTTATCAAGAAGAGTCAAATCCGTAAATCTTAAATCAGTGTTTGCAACCACCAATTCTTAGATTAAAGCATAAAATCAACCCATATAGCAAACACCCATAGTCAATCTAACCCTAGATGGAAACACCCATCAATTACCCACACTAGGGTTGAGGCACAACCATAGCTAATGGGTTTAGCTACTCATTCTTGACAAAGAAAATAAAGAAATAGATGAAAAACAAAGCATATTAATTAATTGCTAAATGAAACTACAAGAATCTATCGTTAATTTGAAGCTAAGGTGCCAAAAATGGCTACAAATTGAGTTCCCACGAGCGCAGCCTAAGTCTGAAGGTAACAGATGACCTAAAAATGGTAAAATATTCTATTTATACTAGGCTAGAAAAACTGGACAAAAATACCCCTGCGGGGTCAGTGCGGGCCGCACTAAATGGACCGCGTCCGCACTAAGCACTTTGACTTTAATTCTTGCTTCTCTGAACTTGGGCTCCGCAAACCGTGTAGAATGGACTGCGGCGGAGGGAGCTGGCGCGGTCCGCACAATCAAGACTGCGGACCTCATTGCTTGGATTTGACAATTTTTCATCTCTCTGAATCTCTCGTCCGTGGACCACACAAAAGGGTAGTGTGGCCGCGGAGCCTTCAACGCAAACCGCGAGATATGTACCGCGACCATGTTGCTTGAAGCCTGTTTTGCCTACTCTCTGAACCACCTCGTGTGGCCGCATTTAACTTTGTGTGGTCCTCACTAGGCCTTCTTTCCCTCAGATTGCTTGGTCTTTGATACTCGAGCAGGCTTCACTCTTTTTTGAGCCGATCTTTGACATTTCGTCAATTTGTCGATCAAACCTGCATTCAAGAACAACTTTTGAGCCTTTTGAAACTATTTTGTAACAATTTATAATCAAAGCATAGGGAAGTAGGAGCATAAAATATGTTAAAATCCCAACTTATCATACTTTCACAAGAAATGGTTCCAAAGCCAAAAAAATCTCCCGAATACTCAGGGACTGACACCAAAAACGCGAAGCCATATGACCTCCGGGTCGGAAACTTCGAACTCTTAAGCCCTCAATGAGGCAACACCAAGTTTACAAAGAATGGCTCCAGAGTCAAAAAATGGTCGACATCTCGGGGACTATCGTCGACTATCATCCCATCGAGCTATCAGAAACTCAAGGCCGTAAGACATCAAGCGGGCAACCTCGAGCCCGAAAGACCTCCATGCGACAACATTAGAAAATGTAAGACCTCTCAACAATATGAGACCTCTATAAGACAACACAAAAACCGTAAGACCTCAGGCAAGGCATGAACCATACTTGTAACAAGTAACTTATCTATAAGACCTAAAGAAAGGCATGTTAAAATTTGTAAGACCTTACAAAAGGTATAATCCTCATCATAAAGTTAAGGATATATATCCGAACTTATAAGACTCCTAAAAAGTCATACCCTCGATATAGATGTCGAAACTACTTCACTCGGGGACTAAAAGGCTATGGCCTCACACAATGACTACGTTCAAAGGCTCTAGCAAAACTCATGCATCTCGGGGATGCCCAACCGTCGCTATAAAATCACAGGCCTTCAATTACTTCAAAAAAACTTTGAACAGAACCAGTTAATCAGGCTACCTTCGTCATAAGCAAAAGAGCATCGATCATATCAGGTCCAAACAATAGGCTTCTAAACAATCAGCCATCGAGAGAAACCTCCAGAGGTGCTCATTTATCGCTACACAACGGCTCACAATCGAGGTTCTTATCGAGCCATCTAAGAGTCAGGCAAATACAAAAACTTCAAAAAGTCTTTAATGAGGAAAAATAAAGCCTACATTAAAGGTCATACCAACCCAATGCGTAAGAGCCACTATCTCCAGCTTAAACTTAGAGGTCGTACCGACCCAATGCGTAAGAGCCACTGTCACCAGCTAAAAATTAGAGGTTGCACCGATCCAATGCGTAAGAGCTACTTTCGCCAGCTTAAAATTAGAGGTCGTACCGACCCGATGCGCAAGAGCCTAAAAGCCAGCTTAAAATTCAAAAACTTAAGGGTCCATGAGCTCGAGTCGAAATCCGACTCGAAGACTAAGCCCGAAACAGTTAACTAAAAAATGCCTAAGGGCAGATACGTAAGAGCCACTGTCGTCTGCCCATATTAAAGGTCATACCGAACCAGTGCATAAGAGCCGCTATCGTCAGCCCATATTAAAGGTCGTGCTGATCAAATATGTAAAAGCCTACGGGCCAGCCCAACAAGCCTCAAGGCCGATTTTCAAACCTAAGGGTTTTACCTCAAAGTCCAATTCACATGGCTAAACATCAACAAACGTATAAAATCCAAACAAAGAAAGACGTGCACAAGAAAATAAAATTCATGGAAGAAGAAAACCAAAAGGTTCCTTGATATATGCATATATGAAACAATGCAAGGCTACATTTACAAGTGCTCTTTGAGAGCCCTGTACAAAGATTCAAAAAGAAAAGCCTAGTCTACTTTCCCCTCGGGGACTGCGAGCCCTTCGGCCTCTTCTCCATTATCTTCGGTATCAAATACAAGGAATTTGGCATCATATTCATCCGCCTTGGCACACGCTATCTCTTCCATAAGATCGAAGCCCCTAACATGAATCTCTTCGAGGATTTCCCTCTGAGATTTGCATTAGGCATATTCATTGTTTTTGCTCTCTCGATAGAAATCACCTCTCAACTTAGCTTGGACATCAGCCGCATTTTTACATAGACGTCCACTTTCTTGTCGGCCTTAGCCCATATCTCTTCAGCTTTAACCCGGGCATCCATGACCTCAGCCTTCATCTCCAAATGGTCGGACTTGAGCCTTGCAATCCTGCTCGTCTAAACTGAGCTATTTTCACAAGCATTCCAGAACTGTACCTCAAGGGTAGAAACCTTGGTCAAAGCATTCTTCTTGGCCGTAACATGGGCATATATCTGAGCCCTTAGCCCATTACACTCATACTTGGCCTGGCTAACCTCGCCCCAAAGGTGTTCTAGATCCTCTGTCTTGCTCTGCACCTGAAGTGTCACAATATTAATCTCAAAGGATAGAAGAGGAAGCAGGCATTCCTGTGGAGCAAAGGCTACCTGTTTCTCAAGGTGGATTTCGTAGTTCAGGCTTCGATTCGCCTCGTACCGTAGACTTTTCGCAACTTGGCTTCATGGCGAAGCAGCTCAAACTTAACTTGTTGAAGGCCTAACAAAAAAGAGCTCAATAAGGAAGTGAAAGTGCAAAACTAAAAAACCAATACAATCAGCCAAAATACACCACAAAATAGAACCGTTGAGCCTCCTCAAAAGTTGAATGCACACCTGCCGGCATGATCTTATCGACCCCAGCAAGACCGCTCCCAATAGATATGTGATCGTTTGGGACCTCGCTTGAGTTAGGTGGCCCCTGGCTTCAAACATCCCTCGAAGTACCTTCGATGAAAAAGAAGACGGCAGCAGAAAATCCTTATCCCTCGAAGTTCCTTCGATGGGAAAAAAAGACGACAGCAGAAAATCCTTGTCCCTTGAAGTACCTTCGATGGGAAAAGAAGACGGCGGCAAAGGAGGAACCATTAAGGCTAGAAGCCTTAGGTGCTGCAGGCTCGGGCAGGACTTGCCTCGTTATGAGCACCTTCGCCTTGCGAAGGTTCCTTCCGTTTGCTATTATTCCTTGGTCCCGAAGCCGATGATCCTTCCTCCTCTTCGAGGGGGCACAGTATCATTTCAGAAAATTCCCCAATGCCTGCAGCAACGGAGTTAGTACACATAAAAGAAAGTACATTTCAAATAATGTAAACCGCACAGCACGTACCGTGGTGTTTTGCCTCCCATCTACCTTTGGACAGGTCTCGTCACTTACGGTCGTCATAGGTTGAGCGGGCTTCCAGCTTCCAATCCTAATCCATCAGGTCGGGGACCTCATATGCATCCACGATAATGCTTCAAAAAGGAAAAGGAAAGCATCTTTACAGAATCCATCTCCACTGTGAGCAAAAATGATAAAAACACAAGTGTACCACTTATGTATGACATTCCATTTCTTAATAAACGGCGGGAATTCCACGGGGATAATATCAACGGTCCTTAATCGGACAAATTGATTCATCCACCCTCGGTCCCCATCTTCTTCATCATCGACAACAAAGGGCCTGGTGGATCGACATCTCAAAGTTATCAGGCCTCGGTGATGAAAAGGCTAATATAGCCTAATGAGATGGCTTAGGGTGAACTCAAGCCCGACTTCCTCCGCAAAGAACCTCATCATCAATACTACACTCCAGAACGACTGGTGAACCTGTGCCAGGGTAGCCCGATATCTCCGACAGAAGTTAAGCATGACACTATCAAGAGGGATCAACATAAAGGGGTACATGTATATGTTCAAAAACCCCTCAACATGAACCATGGCGCTCTCTTCCGGGGAAGGTATTTACAATACCACCTTCTCTCCCCATCTATAGTCTCTCCTCACTGCCTCAAGGTTCCCCTCTCCTATTAAAGAAATGAACTTCAATGCACGCTCCCAATGGCCCTGAACATTGGGAGGTCTTTCTAGCATAAAATCCTTTTTCGATATAAAGAATCTCGGGGTCGGCTCACTAGACGCCAGCGGTGTACCACCGGCCGAGCAGAAGCCAGAGGCGGAACTCTCCTTTTCTTGGTAAACAGATTTTGGCACAACATCTATAACTATGGTTAAACGAGAGAAGGGAAATGCAAACTCAGGCAAAAAATTTTGAATTAAAATGACGAAAAGGCTTACGCAAGGAAGAAGAGATCTATAAAAGGGATAGCCGCTCAAAGTCAAAACCATCAAATAAGGGAAAAACGAACTCATATATAGAGCAAACGGCGATTGTCCGCCTACTCTAAAGGCCAATTAATTCTAATTAGGCCATTATCACTTTCGGGGAAATGTACCGGCGAGATTACCTCGATCATTTCATGACCATGTCATATGATTGACGTTGTCATACAATGCTCGATGAATCAAAGATTCCCATATCAATCTAGCCTCGAGACGATAACCGATCTTGAGGATCTCTATTATTACAGCTATGAGCTCTAAGGAGTTATCCACATAAACCTAGTCTCGAGATAGTACCCCATCTCGAGGATCTCTACTATTACGAACATGGGTCATTCACCCAATCCGAGCTAGTTCTCGCTCAAAGATTACTTTAAGCCCAGGGACCAATCGAGTTCGAGCGTATCCTCGCTCGGGTACCGTCTATAACATCTTAGGTCTATCTTCGATTCAAGTTCAAAAGCAAGTTTCGAGGCCGCCTGAGTTCTAGCAAACTCTCACTCAGGGACTATTTATAAAATTCTAAGGGCTATCTTTTTCTAGATGATCGAGCAAACTCTTACTCGAGGACTAGCAACAAGGCCTAAAAAGGCTAACCCGAAAATACCGACGGCCTAAGTTTGCATCAAACCAACCTTGACTTAGCCCGAGGGATGATGAAGAATCTTAAGAAATATCATATTAACTAATCGAGGTCCAGAAGGATTACAATATCCGATCCCAGTGTTCGGGCTAATCAAAAGCCAAGATAAGAATTCAGCACAAGCCAAAGACCAACCAAAGCAAATTTTATATTGATATAAGCTAGAGGGGATGGCTTTCATGGTGTGGATCGAAGGTTGACATATGATGGCGTTGTACGTCGTATCCTGGTCCATAAAGTGGAAAGTGTTTAAAAGTAATTCCACCAGCTAGGGCGGGCAGCGTGATCTCTCCAAATGTCCGCTCAACTGCATTGTTAAACCCCGTCAGTGTGATGTAGTATGGCACTATCCTATCCTCAAGCTTCATTTGTGCGAGAACTCAAGGGTGGATGATGCACGTGCCACTCCCGTCATCGACCGTAATACGTTTTACATCGGTACCAAAAATGCATAAAGTAATTACAAAAGCGTCATAGTGAGGAAAAACCAAACAGTGGGAATCCGACTTATCGAAGGTGATACTTTCTTCGAGCTCGTCATACCGTTCATGGGTGTTTGACCGTTTGAGTTTTGGGTGGTGGTGAACTTCACGTTATTGATTGATACGTTGTCGCCCCCTCTGATAATCATTTGAATGGTTCGAACTGGGGAAGGTGGTTTGGGAGGTCCCTGGTGTTGTTCACGTCCGCGAGTGAAGTTGGCCCTCCCTTGGTTGCTCATTAGTTCTTTCAATTGCCTTTGGTGAAGCATGTTCATGACCTCTTGTCTTAAGGAAATACACTCCTCAATTTTGTGGCCTCACTCCTAGTGGAACTCGCAAAGGGCATTTGACTTTTCTAGTGCTTGGGTCGGACCTCATCTTTTGCAGCCACTTTACTTTTGGGCCGAGCTTCTCCAATGCGTAAACTATTTCTGGGGGGAAACACAAAAATTGTGAGCAGATAATAAGGGGGCATACCTCTCTCATTTCAGTGAGTTCCTGTTCTTGGCCTAGAAGGGCCTTCGTCGTGTCGGGGAGGCGGCATGAGGGTACCTCGGCTATAAGGCTGATGTCTTTCCCGATTAGGATGAGGTCCTGCTAGATCTCCCTTGTTATCGTATCTCCGGTCCTTCCTGGATTCAGCTTGTACCAAAGTTAACCGTTGAGTCAGCCCGTTCAGTTCACCTTCGTCAACTCGAACCTCGGTTCAATACGTATTATGTATCTCATCCCAAGGGGGTATTTCATGAGGCGGCTCAGCAGCTTCCTGGTCGCCCTCGAACCGCTTCTGTTTAGCCCGTTCTAAAAGGTTGCCACAGCCATTCCTTTTGATACGTTTGCTAAGGTCATCCTTACTCGGTTAAATCGAGCAAGGAAGTCTTTGAGTCCTTCTCCAAGAGATTTTTTATGTCAAATATGTCATTTACTCTCCCCACCACCTTCTTTGCTCCGGCATGGGTTGTTACGAACTTATCTGTCATTTCTTCGAATGTTTCAATCGAGCATGCATGCAATTGTGAATACCAAGTCAATGCACCTCCGGTGAGGGTTTCGCGAAACTTCTTCAGTAAGATGGAGGATACTTGCTCTTTGGCGAGATCATTGCCTTTCACTGCGGTGACATAGACATGATCTTCAGGGTCCATTGTGCCGTCGTATATTTTCATGTACGATGCCATTTTGAAGGTCTTAGGTATGACGTGTGATGCAGCTTCGTCGCTATATGGCTGCTCAACAAACCAATCGGCGTCCCTTTTTAGTAGAAGTTTTGGGGCACACGGTATTTTGTCTACCCTTTCTTGATGCTCTTTCATTTGTTGCTGAGCATTTTGTTCTCATTCTCCATTTCCTCCATCTTCTTCAAAATGGATGCGAGGGTGTCATTATCTACATCATTAGAGTTATGAGTAATACCTATTGCAGACGGGGCGTGCTGCTCATCAACTTCCGGTGCAATGCCGACCCTTGCCTTTTCTTTACTCGGCCTTTGGGCAGGCTTGTCGAGGAAGCCAATTAACGTGTTTGTCAACCATGCCTCGAGTAGGTATTTCACTGCCGCTGGTGCCTTTTCTGTTGTGGATGTAGAGAATCCTTTACCATGCGAGGTCGTGATGCTACCATGAGGTGGGGGCAAACCGTTGCATCCGAGAGAGATATTT
Source organism: Nicotiana glauca (assembly GCA_026770625.1). Classification (NCBI taxonomy): domain Eukaryota; kingdom Viridiplantae; phylum Streptophyta; class Magnoliopsida; order Solanales; family Solanaceae; genus Nicotiana; species Nicotiana glauca. The sequence goes on from MU709288.1 coordinate 49,660, forward strand.
GGTGTTATATCTTCGCCCTCCGTTTCTTCCCCTTCGTTGATGGTGTTGATGAGGTTGGTGGTGAGGTCGGCTATCGCTTTCCTCTTTTCCTCTTTGTTGTCTGCCATGTTAGATTTGTGTACACAAGGAAGTACACGGTTTTTGCAAGTTTTTCTTTTTAGATCTAGAAGAGACTAAACAAAATTTCCTAGAGACGGTGCCAAATTGTTTGACCAAAAATTATTAAGCCTTTTTGTTAAACTAATTAAATAAGAAGATAGTAGGTAAATCCTAGTTAAACATAATAAATCCTAGATCTGAAATCGGCTTATAGAAATGAAGTAGAATTGCATCTAAACCAATTTAATACAACGAGTATTAAATGGTACATTTATAAATGTATGGGGGAACAATGATAAGCAATAAATGTATTAAATGACAATAGATGTAAATAGAGAGAATGATTCACCCAAATATTAGATGAGGTGGATGATTCTTCTCTCTGACAATGATATAAGACAAATAACCGTGGGAATATAGGGTGCTTTCTCGGATCTGATGCGAGAAAGTGTAAGATAAACAACAAATCATATATTTATGGAAAGACAATATTTGTAATTTACCTCAGAATCAATTTTTCATGAGAGATTTCCAGAATCTCCTCTCCCCTCTTTCTTCTCTCTCCCTTCCTATTTATCTGGGACATATCCCTTGCCTAACCTAAAGTACAAGTGAGAGAATATTCAATAGAATATTTCTCTAAAATATCCTACTACAAAACTAGCCATTATGGCCGACCTAAGTACTCGACCTCGACCTTGGTTATTTAATGCGCCAAATTGTTCTTTCTGCCTCGAGTACAACCTCGGCCTAATCATCTCTTAATAATCTACCTTTGAGCAAGGTTCCCTTAGTCAAATTCGACCCATACACTACCTTGATGCAAGCATCAGTGACTGATTTCACGGTTCGAACCCATAATCTATAAGTCACGCGAAGACAACTTAACCATCGGGAATAAGGCTTGTAAAAACTAGGCACTGATACCTTAAGAAAGAATCTAAGCATTAAATCTAGGAATTATAAGATGTTATTTGACCCTTTTAAGCTCATTTGAATGTAGTTCAATTTTTGAATTCAACTTTTAATTTAAAGAATATGAATATTCAACTTAGTAATTCAATGAAATTACCAAAGTAACCCAAGATTTTGATAATAAGTTTCTCTGAAAGCTCTCTATGTGAAACTACTGAATAACTCAATCTAATCCATGCTATTCATATATCACATATAAACTTGAGCGTATAATATACTGATGAAATTGCCACAGCTTAATTTATACTAATTTTTTTTCTTGCTTCAATTGTTATATTAATTAGTATTCCTTATAAATCCCTTTAGTTTTTTCTAACAGGGTTTGGTCTCAAGATTACACAGTACTCAAGTAAATAATACGTTAGGTTAATAATTGTGTAAACCTAATTAATTATCAATGAGTCTAAATTTTCGTCAATATAAAAGAAAATATAACTAAGGTAAAAGAATATCATTTTTTGTAGGAAATGGCCTTTGCAAATTATTTACGAAAAGAAATGACTATAAATTCCCTTTATTTTTCGAAGGCTCGCTAGATTTATATATTACACTATATTGCGCAAAAAAAGAAGAAGCTCTTCTTATGCATTTTTAAGTTACATATTTCAGTCTAAATCAGTGTTAGAAGGGTCATTAAGCAATAAATCTTTCTATTTTAATGATTGCAACCTGAGAGGGAGCAAGATCATATGGAGCAGTAGTTTTGGTTGATAGCATCCTTACATTCAGAGTCTCGAAGTCAAAAGGAATCTTTGGCTTTTGTGAATTATCATTAGCTAGAATGAAACATTAAGATTCAATACTAGCATGTCTACTCCAATTAGCGTCCAATTAATTCATTACACATCTAATCATTTGCTTTTTAAAACTGCAAAGATTACACATCATTAATTTCCCAGTCAAAAAAAAAATTATATTAGACATACTGCATCGATAAATTTCTGCAAATAAGTAAATAAAAATAAATTACCTAATTAGGATGCGGCCTAATAATTAGTAAAGTGTGTAAAAACTATGAAGATTGGGGTCAAATTCAATATGTTAGGTGATTTCTTTCACTGCAATTTGGTAGGCAAAGTTACTACTATGCTCGTGAGAGATAGGAGGTACCCCGAGAAATAATCAAAATGCATGCAAGTTGGCTCTAGCACTGCATGAATTATAAATTATACGAGAAAATCACCTTTGTTGTGCTATAACATACCTTTAAGCAAACATGATGTGACGACCCAAAGGGTCATCATCGTGTTTCTCCCTTTTTCGCACTTCCAAGACCTTGAAAACCTCGCTTTTAGTTGTCTCGATTTGCGTGCGCAATCCGGGCGCGAAGCCAAAAATTTTTTATGTTAAAATATGTTAAATATGTGAAAAAATTGAAGAATTTTGATATTAATATTGATATAGTTGACTTTGGTCAATATTTTGGGTAAACGGATCCGGACCCGTGATGTGACGGTCCCGGGAGGTCCATAGAAAAATATGGAACTCGGACATGTGCCCGGAGTCGAAGTCCGAGGTCCAGAACCCGAGTAAAAGAATTTTTCTGTTAAATTATTTTCTGAAATTATTAAGGAAAAATGGAAATGAAAATGAGTTAGAAAATATAGGCATCGGGCTCATATTTTGGTTCCGACGTCCGGTATAGGTCTTAAATATGCGTTAAGCGCTTTCTGTGAAATTTGGTCGAAATCGAACGTCGTTTGACGTGTTTCGGATCTAAATATCTAAAGTTAGAGGTTGATGAACTTTGAAATGAAAATCATGAGTTTTGAGGTTTGATTGTTTGATTTTGATGTTATCTTGGCGATTTGATCGCTCGAACAAGTTCGTAGGATGTATTTGAGTTAGCGTGTGTGTTTGGTTGGGAGCCCCGAGGGCTCGGGAGTGATTCGGAGGTGGTTCGGGGTGGTTTTGCACTTAAAAACGTATCATATTTTGTTGCATTTTTACACAGTGGTTTTGTTCTTCGCGAAAGCGGCCCCAGGCTCGCGTTCGCAGTGCCTTAGTGTTCCCCTGCTTCGCGTTCGCGAACCCGTCCTCGCGATCGCATAGAGTCAGTTCCCCCTTCTTCGCGTTCGCGTGATGCCGAACGCGTTCGCGTAGGCTAAATTTCCGGGCACCCAATATTTCCTCTTCGCGTTCGCATCCCTCATCCGCGAATGCGATGCTTGCCAATTTCTATTCATCGCGAACGCGACCCTTCTGTCGCGAACGCGTAGGGTAATTTCACCCAGTGATTTTAAGTCATAAAAACATAACCTACTTCGAGATTTTAGCCATTTTTCACACGGACTCTCCTCCTTCACTCTCCATAGGCGAATTTAAAGCTTTCCTTCCTCTATAGCTCTTTGGGTAAGTGATCTTAACTTTATTCCCTCATAATATCTTCATCTAAACACCAAATTATTAGCCCTAAATCATGAATTCAAGGTAGAAAATGGGGGTTTTTGGTAGAACTACGGCTTTGGAAATTTTGGGTGATTCAACCTCAATTTGGGGTCGAATCTTGAAACAAATTGCATAATTGAACTCGTGGGGTTATGGGTGATTGGGTTTTGGTCTGAGCCTCGTGTTTGGACCATGTGGGCCCAATGTCGGATTTTTACTATTTTGGAAGAATGATGGAAATTTTATTTCTAGACTATGGGATTATGTTTTTGAGCTCTTATTGATATTATTGAACTAAATTGTGCCTAGATACCATTGTTTCAGAGTTGGATTCTAAAGGAAAGGCGGTTTTAGAGCCTTGAATGCTATTTTCGGACCGAGGTAAGTGTTTGTTCTAACTTTGGCTTGAGGGATTAGGATTAGGGTATTATTTGCTACTTGCTAAATGTGGAGTACGGTGTATAGGCATGGTGACGGTTATCTATGCAGCGGAGTCTAGCATGACTATGAGTCTTATATGTGTTGGATTCGGATTTATTGATACATCTTTCTTGCTTGGGTTGATAAGCATAATATATTGTGATTGGTTTGGCTTTTTGGAGCATTGGCTCGGACTAAAAATTATTACCCGAGAAATAGGTGATTAAAAGTGGAATGTGTAGCGATTAGTCCCTTGCCGGGACGTAAGTATTTATTGTATTCTCCCTTACCGGGATGATTGAATTGTTAATTGTATTCTCTTGCCGGAATTTTCTTGTGATTGTTGTTACTCCCCTCGCACTTGAGTTGCAGTCGTTGTTTGGGTGAGTTCTTGGTATTAAATGTTGAGGATCGGGTTGCACGCCGCAACGGTATTGATTGTTGAGGATCGGGTTGCACGCCACAACGGAGATATCTGTTGAGGATCGGGTTGCGCGCCGCAACAGAGTATGGACTGAGTGAGTGTATTGTGTTCCTATGTAGAGACTTCATGTGTTTTCCTTATCAGTTGTTATTGTTCAGCTTCATTTCTTTACCGTTAATTCCTATATATATAGAGAGAGAGATTGTTGTACCCCACAACATGTTTCCCTCACTCTTTTTACTGCTTAAATTAGTGTATTTTCCTGTTATTGCACATATATCTGTACAGGTTATTTGTGGTAGGTCCTGTCTAGCCTCGTCACTACCTCGCCGGGGTTAGGCCAGGCACTTACCAGCACATGGGGTCGGTTGTGCTGATGCTACACTCTGTGCATTTCTTTTGCACAGATCAGGACGCAGCTTTCAAACCGTAGCAGTATTAGATCGGGAGCAGACCTTCAGTCCAGGGACTCTTGAGGTAGCCTTGCTAACGTCCGCAGGCCCGGAGTCTCTTCCATCTTTATTCAGTTTGTTAACTCTTGTATTGAAACAGACTGTTATGATTTTCTTTTAGACGGTTGTATTTAGTGAATCTTAGAAGTTCGTGAGCTAGTGACACCAGGTTCTGGGTAGAGATATGTTTCAAACTTCCGCATTTTTTGTTTCATTTTTATTTAGCTTAAAGTCTTCCACACTTGTTTAATTGATTTCCGTTTATTTATATTGTTGAGATTTATCGGAGAATGTTTAAAGTTTGGCTGGCCTAGCTCCGTTAATAGGCGCCATCACGATTTTCGATGGTGGAAAATCCGGATCGTGACACATGAAAATCACCTTCTTTTTTTTATACTCCATTTATCTCAATTTATATGATATTCTTTATTTCTCGAGATTCAAATTATATGAACTTTAATTTCTAAAATGTCTTTTTCTTCATCATATTGAAATTAGAAGAATTGCAACTTGTAGTATATTTTGTAGAGTTTTAAGCATCTAAATTTTAATTTTAAAATATTAAATTGATCTAATCCAGTTTAGCTGCAAAGATTAGTAAAATTAGCTCTTGAAAAGCAAAAGGTACCACATAGTTAAGGATGGAGCGGGGAGTAATGAATTTCAAGCAATGCATTTTATTTATTTTTCTTTTTATAACTTTTGAGAAAATTATTAAAAAAAATCAATCATTATAATTAATGTTGTAAATTTAATTTTTTAGTTGATTACAAAAGAGAGTACTTAAAAGATGAAGCTTCTGGAAAAATAAAAAATAAAAGTTAATTAATACTCTCTTATAGAATACGAGCATTACTTGGCTCATTTAATGCAACTAGATGTTAAAGTAGCTCAACTTGTTGATTAAAATTGAAGCATTTATTTTATCTCCATAATGAAAATCAAAAGGTTAAGAGGTTGTACAATTTCTAAACCTTAAATAAAATATATAAAAAGTGTAAGCACAAGATCACTATCATATTAGAAGGTGATAACTGCAAATGTTAGATTACAGTCGTCCTTTTTGTGTTTGCTTATTCTATTTGATATTTTATTACTGTGACATAAGCTTTAGATGATGCTACTTTTTAAGAAATCTAACTCATATAAATAATAAAATATTACTTAAGCACAACTAATTGCTATAAATTTCATCAGCTCAGTATGTGTCGGGTAACATTATATTGTGTTGCTATTAGAGGCAGTGGCGGATCTTGTTTTTGGGTGCTCAAGCACCCATTATTTTTTAAAATTTATATAGGTAATTATAAAAATATTTAAATAAATATTGAGTGAGCACCCATAATAAATTTCTTTTTTCTCTTCTTTCATAATTCTTATCAGTGAGCCCTGCGACTTTAAAATCATGTATCCGCCACTGATTAGAGAAATGCCGATGCACTTGAATAAACTGAGGAAACGTTTTTTGTGAGTTAAAGAAATACGAAGGGGTATATGTGATCCAAAGGCCTACGACGAGAGTAAATTTAATTATTTGAAATTTTATAGGAAGGGTAGATTTGAATAATTCCCAAAGTATAGGGTTAATTTCAGCCCTTTTCGAAAGAATTAAGTAAGTTGAAAGAGAAAAAGATAGTTTGTACTATTTAATTTCAATAATTTTGTTACATTCCAACGAAAGAACTTTAGTGTGAGGTTGATACAAGTATATCAATTAATCGAATTTCTGAGTTTTGCATGTGTACACAAATTACAAACGTGTTTTATACTACTAATTGGGAGAAATATAGGTTGAATATTGATTAGGTGTTGTAAGGCAATTGGGGATAGCAACCAAAAGTATGGTCAAGCGGGCCAATTTGATTAAAAGAAGCCAACCCTTCACATCCTTCTTTCCTTAGCTTCTGCATTATGTTTGCTTCATATGCCTTTGCTCTCTGCAACACACAATTGTCCTAATGATCAGTTTAAGTTCGATAGATTGGCAATAAAAAGGGCGGTCTGTGCACAAAGTATTCTATATTCACGCAAGGTATACAGAAGGGCCGCATCCCAAGGGGTGTGATGTAGACAGTCTAACCTAATGCAAGCATTAGCGGTTACTTCCATGGCTCAAACTTATGATTTATAGGTCACATGAGACAACTTTACTGTTGCTCTAAGGTTCCCCTTTATTCAATGGATTGACAATATAAAAAAATACGTACACAATCCTATCATTTACAAAGTAATTACGTTCACATTTCTATGATAAGTATTATTAATTGCTAGCTAATATAAATGGCAAGTAATTAACTTGCTATCACATGTTAGATTATACTATATTATAAAACATTTTAATATTGTCTATGTGTGTAACTTTTAGTCTAACCTTATGCATATTAACATTTTGTTGAGTGAAAAATACTCAAGAATCATTATGAAAAATTATATAAGACTAAGAACCAAGAAATTTACCTGCAGTGTCTCCAAAATGTCTGTCTCTGAGTTGAAGTTATTATATGTGCTTGCTGCAGAAAGCTTCATAGAGAGGAACTGAATCCCAAAAAAGAACAAGTCAACTATTTGTTCTCTTTTTTTTGGAAAATCAGAAAAGGAATTGTACTGATATCAACTCACCTCCACCTGATTTTGCAAGGATTGCACATAGTTAATTATTTCATCCAACATTACTGCCATGCCCATTGACTGCAATTTGATTAAAATGGAACATTATTATGTTAAAGCTCTGTCTGTTTACTTGAAAGAAATCATAATCTTTGTACTAAAATGAAAATATATATTGTTCAAAGATAGAAATAAAGATGTTACCTTGTAGCATCCTGGAACAATGTCTTGCAAACACCTAAGTCTTTCATTAATTTTTCCTCTTCTCACCTGGATTTATAGGGGGGAAAATGCATTAGTCATTACAAGTTTATATGTGGAAAAAAACAATTTTCCAGACAATGAAAAATAGAATTTACAAGAGGGAGAGAAAAAATAGGAAATTACCCTTTCAGCTAAACTGTGACTATCAGTTGCTTGGCCTCTCTTGGCCCTTACATGCACCACTTGCCTTGGGTTCTCTTCTTCCTTTTCATCACTTTTCACTCTCTTTCCTTTTCCTTTACTCTGTAAATGTCCAAACTGAGGTATCAACACCATGTATATAGACAGGGACGGAGTTACATGGCCCAAAAAACTAAAATATTATCCCGATGCACAAAGTATCCTGAGGGTCCATCAAAGGGCTGCATCCAGTGGCAGATCCAGGATTTCGAGCAAAGGGGTTTCATATTTTTAAAGGAGTGAACAGTAAAAAGAAATCGTTAAATGGGTTTGTCAAAAAAATTGCAGCGAGAATGACTGGAAGTCGACCTTAAGGAGATTATGAACCCCTTGAGCAGTGAGCTAAGATGCTGGGTTATGTCAAGGGTATTCAAAATATAATACATAGCCATAAAATAAAAGTTTGACCTTATATATATAGTGTGATGCCGGATGAACACCCTTCCGCCCCCGAATCCGCCCATGGCCGCACCTCAAGGGTGTGATGTAAACAATATATCCTAATGAAAGCATTAGTGTCTGTTTTCACGGCTCGAACCCGTGACCTAAGTTATACGAAGACAACTTTGTTGTTGGCCTAAAAAGAGTTTAATTGAATCCCTTTGTAACAAAATTATTTTATGTAAATAGGGTAAAAACAAATAGTAATTGTGTATGTTTGAATCCTATTGATGTAAGGAAAACATCTGATGTAATGGAATAAGTGGCTCAAGAATTGCTTTAAATTGCAAGTTCAACTCTTAACTCTTAAGTAGTCTTGCCCTCCGTACCGCACGTATAAGTATAATGGGAGCACTAAAGTTTAGTGCCCGCCGGACCCCGGGGAGCTTAGTGTGCCGCGCTGTCTGCAACTGATGAGTACTTAGTACAATTAAAAGAATTCAAGAAATACTCACAGTTTTTCTTTTGGTCCCACTCCAAGAAACTGCAGGAGATGAATATGCAGAGCTGCTTTCTGGGGTTTCTATTGTTTTCCTCTTCTTGCTTTCATTGATATCATTTCTAGCTTGGATTGTAAACTTATTCTTGTCATCTTCTTGAAAATTTCCATTGAAATTTTGTGTTAAACAAACTGGGAATTCAGGTGCTTGGGTTAAAATATTTTCATGGGAAAATCCAACAAAGCTCTGAAAATTGAAGTTTGACATATCCAAGGAAGTGGGGTTCAGGTTTAGTTCAGGAAACTGGTTTTTGAAATTTAAGCTGGAGTCAGTGTCAAATACAGAAAATGATGGATTATTGATTTGCATGTCTGGATTGAGTAGATGATAAGCCATAGCAAATTTTGGTGTATTATTATAAAATTTGCAGCTCACAAGGGATGTCAAGTGTATGTTTTCTGATGATTAGAGAGGTTGTGACTAACTGCTCTATATATATAGAGAGAGTATGGGCAAAATTGAACATTGTTTGTGAAATTTTCAATTTGTTTTTTCATTAAAGAATGTAATAGCTGTGAAGCAATTTGAGGTTGCCACTTGGAAATTTGGGGTCTTTGTCTTTGTTCCCCATATGGACCATACTCAGGAGATGTATACAATTCCATGGGACCCTGAACTAGGAGTTGGAATTATGAGCCCAATTTGTATGAATATTAACGCAATATAATTCAAGATTAAACATGATATTAGAACACTATATAACAATATTCCAATAGAATTCCATTAGTGTATACAGAGCTTATCCCTATCCGGGGATAGAAAGGCTGTTTGCGGATGACCCACAGCTCAACTATATAATTTGGATTAGCAAGAGTTGTTGTTTACTTGTTTGAGTTATGCCAAAATTAACCTTCATTCTCTTTTACCTTTTATCCAATATGGCAACATCAATGAGACAACTACCTTACACAACTGCAATTAATGAAATCCTGATGGGCCTTCCATTACGAGCTTGATTCGGTTGAGCCTACACTCACCGTCACACTGTACCCACCAAGCACATAAAATACACAAGACAATAATCAATTATCATATTTATAATTGGGCTCATGTTTATGGACTATCATCAAACTCGAACATTTAGATACACAACAACAATAACAATAACAACAATGAACCTAGTGTATTCCCATAAATTGGGTTTGGCGAGTGTAGTGTGTACGCAGACCTTACCCCTATCTTATAAAGATAGAAAGATTGTTTCCGATAGACTCTCGACTTAAAGAAACAGTGGAGATAAAACAACAAGTAACAACAATATATTAAGTGCATTTTTCTTACAGAATTATCATAATTCTTTTTTATTAATAAAACGGAAAAAGGATTATTTTGAATGTCATAAGAAGCAACGCATTTAATGCTTAAATAGTGGAGTACTTACTACAAGAGCATCTAAAAAGTCATATCAAGATGGGAGCCACTCCTTTCTTCTTCTTTTTTTTCGGTAATTCCAATATTATTAATTTTCAAAGTAACAAATTAAAATTATAAGGCTAACTCAGCCTGTATGAATCACTGCTATATGCATCTCTTCTGTACCCCACTCCCCAATTTTGACTTATCTTATAAGATAGTACTACTACTTCCCTCCTCCTATATGAGCTTGTATTTCATTGCTTTATTGATTAGATATCAATTTTTAACATGATATTACAACAGGCAAAATTAGTTGCTCATATTATGAACTATCAACTTACTGAAAGGAGATACAATTGTATTTTCTACTTTTACTTTGGCATTTGTATCTTTTGAAATTACGACTTGAATTTTGCGTAGTTAGGTTAAAATACAAAATTTGCATGGCGTATCCTCCAAAGGAACTTGCCTTAGCTGAATGTCCCCATTTTAATTGGTCTTAGCAAAATATATCCATTTTTTACTTGAGTATCATAGTTATTCAATTTTTAAAGCTTGAAATACTTATTTGGTGGTGAAAAATAGAAGATGATCAATTACCGGTAAACTTATTTGAATGTTAACAATTTATGCTTAAATCTTTTAGTCAAATATAAATTTTGATGATTTACCGTAAAAATCTCAAAACTCCGTTATTGAACCTTAGAAAGTGCTGAAGAAGCAAAAATATTTATTCATATTATGAGCTATCCACTTACTGAAAGAAGATCACTTGTATTTTCTACTTTTACTATTTATATTTTTTGAAATTCCAACTTGAATTTTGCGTGGTTAGGTTAAAATAGGGATTCTAGTTAGAAATCTCATCAATCTTCCAAGGGCCTTTTTATGCTCAACAGTTACGTCTTATAAGGGTGTACTTGTGTTGAGGATTTTTAATATAGAAAGATATTAAAAAGAGGGTGAATGGGAAATGGAGAGAAAATGAAATTTTTGAGTAAAATTTTAAGTTTTCCTCTCTTTTTTAATAAGACATTGTCCCACATTGGTAGAGGATAAGAATTTTGGTGGGTTTATATACAAATGCACTTCATGTAGCTCTTAAAGAGTTAGAAAGAAGGCAAGTCTTGTGCCGCCGTCGTCGTCGCTCGCTCGGCTCGGCTTCGGTCAAATGATCGATTGATTAATTTTTTGGACCAAATTTATTTGTTAATAGTGAATATTAACGTGATATAATCCGTATTTGTAGCGGATGTTTTTCAATCCGTGTATCGCGTTGCAACAGCAGCCGCCTAGTGCTCCTTCCACCATGGCCAAGTGCTCATCCCACCATGGCCAAGTGCTTCTCCCACCAAGCAAGTGCATCCTCCACCATTGAGGGTGACAGGTCTCAACTGACTGCTATAAATAGAGCAGCAGTTGGAAAGAAAGATACACCAAAAACACTTGAAAGCTCTCCTCTCCTCTTCAGTTAAGACTCAACGTTGGCTATACTTTGCATTCCTTCCTCTCAGAATTTTCATTTGACTTCTGAGTTCTCCTCCCTTGTTCTGCATTGTTTTAAACTACAAATAAAGCATCAGTAAGTGTGATTTGCTGCCGAACTTTGTGTTCCCTTAAACACTAGGGTTTGAAGTACCGCTACACCAGTGTGTAATTTGTTCTATTGTGGGAGAAAATAATCCATAACCTTGGGTACTAGACGGGGATTAAATTCCTTAAGGAAACACTGTGAATTCAGTGGGTTCGAACTAATTACTGCTTCTTTAATTATTTACTTTTATACGCTAACGTTTTATTTTTCAGAATTATTATTTACAAATACAGGATAACCAAGGAACCAACAAGCTTAAGGAATTTAATAATTTTTATTTCTATATTTGTGTTATCCTTATTATTCTAGAAACTAAAACCTTTGTGATTTTGTGTACTCCCATTTTGGAGAGTAAAGCCGTCGTGGCATTTTGTTGGAGATTAAAATCTACGTAATTTTTTAACTCCAGTTTTAAACGTTTATTAAACGATTGTTTGTGCCCTTTTTTCAGAAAAAATGGCTAATGAAAGCGGAAACCAAGCTGTTCCGATGATGACTGTTAACGCATCGGCAAGCCATGTTCGGATGATGGCTGCCAACGCATCGACAAGTCGAACACCGACGCTGGAACTGGCAGAAAAACCCGAAAAATTTTTCGGGATTGATTTCAAGCGCTGGCAGCAGAAGATGTTCTTCTGCTTGACTACGTTATGTCTACAGAAGTTCATCAAGGAAGATGTCCTTGATTTTCCCGATGAAACTCCAGAGAATGAAAGCTTTCTCGTGACTGAGGCGTGGAAGCATTCTGATTTTTTGTGCAAGAATTATATTCTTAGCGTACTGGATGATAATTTGTATAATATATACAGTGGCGTGGAGACGTCAAAAGAATTGTGGAATGCGCTTGAAAAGAAATACAAAACTGAAGATGGTGGGATGAAGAAATTCGTCGCCGTAAAATTTTTGGACTACAAAATGGTAGATAGCAAATATGTTATTACCCAAGTCCAGGAACTGCAAGTGATTAATCATGATTTACTTGCTGAAGGTCTTGTCATCAATGAAGCACTCCAAGTAGCAACAATAATTGAGAAGTTGCCTCCATTGTGGAAGGACTTCAAAAATTATTTGAAACACAAACGAAAGGAGAAGTCCCTTGAAGATCTCATTGTTCGATTGAGAATCGAAGAGGACAATAAAGATGCTGAAAGGAGAGGCCGTGGAAATTCAACAATAATGGGAGCAAATATTGTTGAAGATAACAAAAAGAGGAAGAAGGCTTCTGGTCCGAAATACAACCCAAGTAAAAAGCGGTTCAGTGGAAACTGCTACAACTGTGGGAAAACCGGACACAAATCTACGGTCTAAAACAAGCACCCAAACAATGGCATGCGAAATTTGACCAAACAATGTTGTCAAATAGTTTTAAGATAAATGAATGTGATAAATATGTGTACATTAAAAATGTTCCAAATCACATAGTCATTATTTGCCTATATGTGGATGATATACTGATAATGAGTAATGACATTGCAAACATAAATGTGACTAAGCGTATGCTAACTAGCAAGTTTGATATGAAAGAATTGGGAGTTGCTGATATAATTCTGGGGATTAAGATCCAAAAGACTCCTCAAGGTCTGGCATTGTCCCAATCTCATTATATTAAGATAGTACTTGAAAAATTCAAGCACTTGGGCTTTAAAGTTACAGAGACTACAATTGACGTGAATTTTGCATTAGCAAAGAACAAAGGCCAAAGCATATCACAATTAGATTATGCTCGTGTGTTGGGATGATTAATGTACATCATGAATCGTACACGACCAGATATAGCTTGTGCTACAAGTAAACTGAGTCGATACACGAGCAATCCAGATCAAACTCATTGGATAACAATGAAACGAGATTTGGGATATTTAGAACATACCCAAAACTTTGATTTGCACTACAGTAAATATCCTGCGGTGATTGAAGGACATTGTGATGCAAATTGGATCACCAGTTTAACTGATTCGAAGTCCACAAGTGGATATGTATTCACTATTGGTAGAGGAGCGGTATCTTGGAAATCGTCCAAACAAACTTGTATTGCCCGCTCTACAATGGAGGTTGACTTCATAGCCTTAGATAAAGCCGGTGAAGAAGCTGAATGGCTCCAGAATTTCTTGGAAGACATTCTATTTTGGCCCAAACCGTTGGCACCAATATGCATACATTGTGATAGCCAAGCGGCAATTGGAAGGGCTGAGAGCGTTACGTATAACGGTAAATCTAGTCATATATGACGAAGACATAAAAGCGTTAGGGAATTACTCTCTAGAAGAATTATCACAATTGAGTATGTAAAGTCAAGTGATAATGTGTCGGATCCACTTACAAAAGGCCTAACTAGAGAGGTAGTTGAGAAATCATTGAGGAGAATGAGACTATGGCCGAGAACAAGTCATTGTGGCGGTAACTCTACCTAGAAGACAGGAGATCCCAAGGTCTAGGTTCAAGGAGATCAAACAAAGTCATTAATGACGGTTCAACATTGTCAACAAAAAATTTTGGTCCATTCTCGTGATGAGACAATGTTCAGTATCAAGGATAAAGCATTAAGGCTTTTTAATGATTTCTAAATTTGATACGTGGCATATCAAATAGTGTATCTACAGGATGACACGTTTAGGAATCACCTATGTAAGTGTGAAGTGTTAGCCGCTTCAAGGAGAATTCTGCAAGGCCAATTCTCCATGCACTTATGAAACAAGGCAGTGTTCATGGCTGAAACGAACACAACAATGAGAACCAAAGACGGTTAAGGGTTGATTGTGTGACTTATGGTTGTCTAGGTATACACTAAAGCTCGACGGTTCAAAAATATCAAATCTACCGATTGACCGAGTATATCCGACATAAGCTCACTACGGAAAGTTCAAAGGGAAACCTACTTATCTAGATACAATTAATGCTTGCTTACGAATCACACAATTTTTTCATACATACTTCCGTGATATAGTCATTCCCCATTCATGTGGGGGATTGTTGAGGATTTTTAATATAGAAAGATATTAAAAAGAGGGTGAACGGGAAATGGAGGGAAAATAAAAATTTTGAGTAAAATTTTAAGTTTCCCTCTCTCTTTTAATAAGATATTGTCCCACATTGGTAGAGGATAAGAATTTTGGTGGATTTATATACAAATGCACTTCATGTAGCTCTTAAAGAGTTAGGAAGAAGACAAGTCTCGCGCCGTCGTCGCTCGCTCGCTCGCTCGCTCGGCTACGCTTCAGCTTCGGCTTCGGATTTGGATTTGGATTTGGTCAAATGATCAATCGATTGATTAATTTTTTGGACCAAATTTATTTGTTAATAGTGAATATTAACGTGATATAATCTGTATTTGTAACAGATGTTTTCCAATCCGTGTATCGCGTTGCAATAGCAGCCGCCTAGTGCTCCTTCCACCATGGCCAAGTGCTCCTCCCACCATGGCCAAGTGCTCCTCCCACCAAGCAAGTGCATCCTCCACCATTGGGGGTGACGGGTCTCAACTGACTGTTATAAATAGAGCAGCAGTTGGAGAGAAAGATACACCGAAAACACTTGAAAGCTCTCCTCTCCTCTTCGGTTAAGACTCAACGTTGGCTATACTTTGCATTCCTTCCTCTCAGAATTTTCATTCGACTTCTGAGTTCTCCTCCCTTGTTCTGCATTATTTTAAACTACAAACAAAGTATCCGTAAGTGTGATTTGCTGCCGAACTTTGTGTTCGCTGAAACACTGGGGTTTGAAGTACCGCTACACCAGTGTGTAATTCGTTCTTTCTTGGGAGGAAATAATCCTTAACCCTGGGTACTAAAAGGGGATTAAATTCCTTAAGGAAACACTGTGAATTCAGTGGGCTCAAATTAATTATTGCTTCTTTAATTATTTATGTTTATATGCTAACGTTTTATTTTCCAGAATTTTTATTTATAAATACAGGATAACCAAGGAACCAACAAGTTCGTATGCACGTAATTCTCGTCACTGGAGAATATGTATCAAAGTAGTCAAGATCTTCTCGTTGTCTATACCCTTTGACAACAAGTCTTGCCTTAAATTTATCAATAGTGCCATCATCTTTCATTTTTCTTTTAAAAATCCATTTACTACCCAAAGGTTTATTTTCAGGAGGAAGATCAACCAATTCACATATATGGTTGTTCAATATGGATTCTATTTCACTATTGACCGCCTCTTTCTAGTACAATGATTCCAAAGAAGACATAACTTCTTTAAATGTTTGAGGCTCATTCTCCAATAAGAAAGTCACAAAATCTGATCCAAACGAAGTAGACATTCTTTGACGTTTACTACGTCTTGGATTTTCCTGATTAAATGTACTTTCTTTTGTTTCTTCCCGAGGTCTTTTAGATCCTTCACCAATCGACTCGCATTCCTTTTTATATGGATATATATTTTCAAAGAACTCAGCATTATCTGATTCTATAACCGTATTATTATGAATGTCGGGATTTTTTTATTTATGAACCAGAAATCGATATGCTTTACTATTGGTCGCATATCCTATGAAAACACAATCAATGGTTTTCAGTCCTATTTTTACCATTTTGGGTTTAGGAACTTGCATTTTTTCCAAACACCCCCACACTTTCTAATAATTCAAATTGGGCTTCCTTCCTTTCCATTTTTCATATGGAATGAATTGTGTTTTGCTATGGGGTACTCGATTTAGTATTCGGCTAGCCATAAGAACGGCTTCTGCCCTACAAGTTCTGTGGCAATCCAGAACTTATCAATAATACGTTCATCATCTCTTTTAATGAACGATTCTTTCTTTCTGCAATCCCATTGGATTGGGGAGTGTAATGGGCCGTTGTTCTATGAATAATTCCATATTCTAAACATATTTGTTCAAAAGGAGATTCATATTCACCACCCCTATCACTTCTTATCATTTTGATTTTCTTGTTAAGTTGAGTTTCAACTTCATTTTTGTATTCCTTGAATGCATCTATTGCTTCATCTTTACTATTAAATAAGTAAACATAGCATATCGAGTATTGTCGTCAATAAAAGTTATGAAATACTTCTTTCCACTGCGAGATGGTATTGACTTCATGTCACAAATATCAGTGTGAATTAAGTCTAAAGGATTTGAATTTCCTTCAACCGACTTACAAGGATGTTTAATAAACTTAGATTCCACACATATTTGGCATTTTGATTTTTCGCATTCAAACTTAGGCAATACTTCCAAGTTAATCATTTTTCGCAAGATTTTATAATTGACATGACCCAAACGTTCATGCCATAAATTATTTGACTCAAGTAAGTAAGACGAAGCTGAAATTTTATTATTATTTTCAATAATCATTACATTCAGCTTGAAAAGGCCCTCGGTAAGGTAACCTTTTCCTATAAATATATCATTCTTACTTATTACAACCTTTTCGGACACAAAAATGCACTTAAAACCGTGCTTAACAAGAAGTCCAGCAGAGACTAAATTTCTTCCTAATCTCAGGAACATGAAGGACGTTGTTCAAAGTTACCACTTTGCCGGAAGTCATTTTCGGAAATATCTTCCCACATCCTTCAATCTTGGCCGTTGCAACATTTCCCATGGAAAGCGTCTCTTCGGGTCCAGCAGAAGCAAATGTAGAAAATGCTTCTCTCGTAGCACAAACATGGCGGGTGGCGCCAGAATCAATCCACCATTCCTTAGGATTGCCCACCAAGTTGCATTCAGAAAGCATGGAACATAAGTTATCAATATCATCATATTTTTCTACCAATGATATGGATTATTTCCTCCCAGGATAGAACGAATTACACACTGGTGTAGCGCTACTTTAAACCCCAGTGTTTCAGCGAACACAAAGTTCGGCAGCAAATCACACTTACAGATATTTTGTTTGTAGTTTAAAACAATGCAGAACAAGGGAGGAGAACTCATAAGTCGAATAGAAATTCTGAGAGGAAGGAATGCAAAGTATAGCCAACGTTGAGTCTTTAACTGAATAGGAGAGCTTTCAAGTGTTTTCGGTGTGTCTTCTCCAACAGCTGCTGCTCATATTTATAGCAGTAGTTGAGAGATCCATCACCCTCCATAGTGGAGTATGCACTTGCTACTTGCACATTAAAAAATTTAATTACGCTTAAAAAGCCTCGTATTTTAATCATAGAATAAATAAATAAAAGCATTTCCATTTCATCTAATAATTTAAACTTTAAGAGCATGTTTGGAAAGCCACCTAGGAATTGGATTTGGGTGTAATTACACAGTTTGGCATGTTTGTTTGGCCAAGTAATTACTTGGTCAGCATGGAAGTAGGAGTAATTGGAGGGGGGTAATTGCACTTTCCAATTCTTAAGGTAGAGGTGAGAATTGATGGTAATTACACTGTGTAATTACAAGGTTATTTTTTATTTTTTCCTTTTTATTTTTATTTCAATTTATTTTCTTTATAAATTTTTATTTCTATTATTTTAATTTTTTAAATTTTATTTTTATTTTTGTGGATATTTCCAAAGCGCACTAGAGTGAGACTAGCTAGTTAGGAGGTAACCGTAGGAGGTTACTGATCAACTACCTTTACAAGGAGTTATTTGTTGGATATTAGTATACCTTTCATCTATTTCGTATTTCTTATATTTCCTATATTGCTGCTATTGTGTTATTTTGTGTTATGTTGTGTATTTTATGTTATTTTTAGTATGAGTCTATTGATAGTACTAACTTATTGTCTCTCTTGTTGATGTCTTGAGCCGAGGGTCTCCTGGAAACAGCCTCTCTGC